>CM056605.1:28654221-28946721 GCA_029721355.1 Tegillarca granosa
TTCAAAATTTTTGATCAAAGTACACAGTTACTAAGACGAACGATTGGATGCTCAAATTTCATGTCTTTCACGATTCAAATTTTTAGACAATATAACACCTGTTAGTTCATTATAATAATACGCCAAAATAAAAATAATTGAAAAATAGTGCCTTCTCTTCAAGATGATATACCTAGTTGTTTATATATATATATATGTGTGTGTGTGTGTGTGTGTGTGTGTGTGTGTGTGTGTGTGTGTTGCATTTTTTACAATATCGGATGACCAAATATTTTGTAGCAAATTTTTCAGCTGTCATAAATTGATTCCTTTATAGCAATTAGCAAAGATAATAACTGACCTGTTTAGGTAAATTAGCCAGTTTTCAAAATTTTTTTTTTTTTTTTTCTTGGGGGGGGGGGGGGGGGATTTTGACATGGACTGGTATGTTTGTGTTTTTTTTTCTTCTTTACCTATGAGATAACATTATCGATTGGACGATTTCAGATAATGGTAATTTTATTTACAAAGATAAAATATCTATGCATGTAACTTCATTATTAATATTCACACGCATTTACACTCATACATTTTTAATAGACACATATGCCATACAGAAAGTTTAAGAATAAGAACTACTAGTAGATGTTTTAGCTGTCAACAATGTTTTAGATCCCTAAAACCAATATCGTTCATTTTCGATAGATATATAATCAAATGGCACATTAAAAAAAATCTGTAAATTGTTGAAGTGCGATTGTGACAACTAAAAACAAACCACGGACGTAGTTATCCACTGTATGTCTAAAGTCGGAGGTGTTAGGCAGAAGGTTGGCCTTTCAGCATCTACCATTATCATGTATTTTCTTATTTCTACTTTTATCGTCTTCTTTCTCCGCTTTTTTTGTTCCGTTGAAGGCAGAAGGTTTCCCTTTTAGCATCTACAGTACCTTTATCATGTATTTTCTTCTTTGTTCTTCTTTCTCCGCTTTTTTGTTGCGTGGAATATTATCCACACCATTTGCAAATTCCTTGCGTGTTTTGACTTGCTCTTGACTATTTTTAATCTCTTCTTCACTGCATTTACCCCTTCACTTTTTTAATGTTGAGCAAGTTAAAGTTCCGACCATGGATGCAATAATAATCAGTAAGTTAATAATAAGTAAATAATAAAGTAATTTTAAGGGTCGTAAGATACCCAATATGTTAATCACAAGTGAGGTTTCAAAAGGGTTACCATCTCTGATTTGGTAGTTGATGTCTACTCGGAATTTTTAATTACGTTTTTACTCATTGCTGTCAGAAAATGTACCATTTAGCAAAATTTTCAGCCGTCAAAAATTTGAAATTTATTTAAAACTAAGGTTTGTTCCCTCATGCAAAGCATTCCTTAGCTGGATTTGGATTTATATAATTTTGGAACTTTAGATTCATTATTTTTAACTGTTTGGCTTATGTTTTTTATTTATCAAACTTTTCGGTCTTAGTGTCACTGATGAGGAATAAATTTCCAAAATGTGCACATCTGGCACATCAAAATTTAACTGGAATTTGTTTTATATTTATCAAACACATATAGGTTTCAGAATTAATTGTCTTGTAACATGATATTTTTGTTGTATTTTAATTGCCTTGGCAAGTAAAAATACATTTTAACTTCAAACGTTACTCCCGTTTTTATGAAGCATTTGTCATTTACCATTTTATTAAAAAAAAAAGAAAAGAAAAAAAAGAACATGTGCTCTAGGTATTTAGAACGGCCATGAACATGCCGGATACAACTCTTTTTATTCATCTTAAGCTAAGTATCTTTCATGGTATATTTGGTTGTTATTGGTAAATTAGTTCAGAAAAGGATATAAAAAGTTTACGCAAACAAGCATGCTCGGACTTGCGCATGCGTGATAAACTGGTTTTAGCCTGGTAGACCTACAAACTAATAGAAAAGAGTGGAGTAATGGTGTTTTACGCCCCAGTCAAGAATCGTTCACTTATGTCGAGGCGGACAGTTTTGGGATGGTGGAGGAAACCGGAGAGCCCGAAGTAACCACTGACCTTCGGCAAGCGAACTGACAGACTTTCTCACACTACGATCTGTCCCGAGTGGGATTCAAACCCTGGCGGTGAGAGGCGCTGTGATCCGTAAGTGCACGCTTTAAAACCACTCGGCCACCGAGTCATCCCCAATAGAAAGACAAGGCAACGTTAACAATATAAATAAATTTTAATACATTTTCTTTATGGATATAATTACATATTTATGTAATAGTTAAATAAGTAAAATTATGACGAACACAAAAACTGTGAATAATTCACGTTTTCTTTTTCCTGATAGGAGGATTTGTTTTGAACCTATAGACGATTTTATCATGTAATTGATTTTTCCAAGCACCAATCATGTCTTCCGATAAGCCGAAACCATGACTACAAAAGGTTGTTTTTATAGAATATTTACATGGGCGGTAACAAAATTTGAAATTGTGAAACAGTTTTATTTGCATCTTTTTTGCAACGATACCTAAATAACTGTCATCAATTCCAATATATTTTACAAATGGAAAAGCTAATTGGAATTTTCGCGCCAAATGCATGGATGTCACAAAAGCTCCACCTGCTAAATATGGCGGCCATCGGTCAAAAGGATAGTCTTCTAGGGTAATATACCATTTTGTCATAATGTCTCTAAAAGGCACGGATCTTGGCAATAAATATCCAGCTATGAATTTCTTTTCTTCTTCAGGTTTAAGATTAGACAAGTAGTTAACTAGATTTCCAACATTAACAAAATAATCATCATCTACGAAAAACACATATCTTGCATTTTTGCAATATTTGACGGCCCAGTTAAATCCCATTATCATTTTCAATGTGTTATTGAGATAGCTGTCTACAAAATTTTCCTGAATTATGTCACCATAATTTGTGGATTCCAATTTAATTTCATTTTTTAAGGATTCATTTTGTCCCAGCATGAATAATGTTTTAAAATTTACATGCTTGTAATATGTGTGATTATTCCATGAAAGACGAATGCTTTTCCTCCGCTCAAAATTTGAGGCAGTGGATTTAACAAGAATTAATAAAAACAATTCGTTGTTGACTCTACTCAAATAAGATCTTTTACAAAAATCAGAAGCACCATGTATATATATGTAAGGATGTGGGTTGATAGGTGTTATTTTAGAAAGCGTGCCATTCATAATAGTTTCAACCTCTTTCTTTAGATTCATGTCCATTGGGTATGAAAATCGAGCATATGGCAAAAGTTTTACTACTGATTTTTTGGACACATTTTTCATTGTTCCCCTTACTTTTTGTTTCTGACCGATATCTAATCTAGAATGTTTGCCATTCTCCTTCTGATCTTGCCTTTTCTTGTTGTTATTTAAGTCATTTTGTTCATTCTTTTTGTGAACATTATTAACAATGGTTAACGTACCATTTTTTGATTTCTTTTTTACGTCATCTTCTCGATGTTCTAGTGATATAAGAACACCATCAGGCATTCTTGTTGAAGTTTTTGTTGATGTTTTTATACCTTGAGCTATTCTTGCATCAACATATTGGTGAATGTTTCTCTCATCCAAATCCTGAATAAGGCGAATAAATGATAAAAGGAAACACATCAACATAATAAATATCCATCTAGATGTTCTGGATCGAAAACAAAACCAAACTATCCATCTTTTAACGGAAGGCATCTTAAATAAAAACTGAGATAACTGAAAAATAAACTTTCACAACGATCAAATATTTAAACATCAAAATACCTCTGATACGCAATTCGTTGACTGATTCAATACAACTGTTATCATTTACAAAATTTACGAATCTAGTGTAATATGTTTCGATTTCCACTTTGCAAATATGTGATATGTAACACTTAGGCTATTTGTGTTCTCAGTTAGTTCAAGATGTAGCTTAATGGCGACTGAACAGAATTCCGATATTCTCTCTATTATTTGTAATCCATATTGCAACACTTCAATGAATCTAGTGATTTTAAATTCATTCTCTTTGTGAAACAATCAATGGCTTGTTAAGATAAAAATGCATAATTTTCACAGAATATATTAAAGGCACTATGTATACCTTAGCTAAGCTTTATAATGTTGATGCCATATATGGTTCATAGCCTATGCGTTACATCCTAACATCAGTTTAAGCTCAAGTAATCTTTACATCTCATCAGTTTGCATCGTATATTGAAATCATCATAATTAAAATGCTATCGGCTTTACTTCTGTCTGAAATTATAATGAAAAATAATTGTCATGGTAACCATTTGTCTATGACAAATTTTATATATACATAGTATACATTTGTCTATATATATATATCTATATATATATATATATATATATATATATATATATATATATATATATATATATATATATATATATATCTATCTTTATCTGAATTTTTTCCCAGAATTTCTCTGCAAAATTATTTTCAAAATCCGCAAGATCTTTTAAAGCTGAAATTGACTATAAAATAAAGTTTAAATCTTTAATTAAAGCCTCTGCTAAGATTCAACCGTTTAATTAAGTATTCATCGTAATTAAGTCATCAAAATGAACCACCTACATGTACAATATATGTTTTAAAGCTTTTATCAAGCCACTGCATCGTTAATTTTGCCCAGGTATCTATTTGTTTGATCAGATTGACATCCTAAAGGTAAGTTCACTAATTACCATTTAAAAAATCAATATTTGGTTTACGTTCACTACATGTACCTAACAAGAGTGGAGTTGAGTAATGGTGTATAACGTCCGAGTCAAGAATATTACACTTATATCGAGACGTCGCAAGCTATAGGCGAATGTGCAGATATTTTACCTGTGCGTTGCGCTGATGTCATTATACAGCAGGGTTCTTTAACGTACCACACCTACAGTGACAAGGGACCTCGTTTAATTTAAGTTCCCATCCGAAAGAACCGTGTCTTTCATTTCGTAATGCCGAGTGCTTGGCGAAAAAAAAAACAGCCACTACCCACTTTCAAGTCTTGAGTCAGACCCGGCCAGGGTTCGAACCTACGACCTCCCACTTACGGAGCAAGCACTCTACCAATGTACTAACAAGATATTTTATTGAGAGTTAATGTTGATTTTTTTTCCAAATGACGTTATTATTGGTATTGACAATATCTATTTTGCGTTCTACAATATTTTTTCATTAATTTCATAAAAAAATAAAAATAATACAAATTTTGCCAAAATTAAAGATTCGTCTGTACATTCTGGATTCATATTTTTCAATCAGAACAAAAATAATTTAACCCCTTTCAAAATTTTGATTTGAGACCTATCCAATTTTCTTATATTCTTTTGATTTTAAATTTTAGACTTGATGCTTAAGAAGTGCAGACTTTTTTCCAAACAGTTTAAAATTTAAATATATCGTCAGCAGGTAGCATATGTCAGTTTCCACTATATATCTTTCTATTATTTTTTATTGTGAGGGGACCTAAATATGGTTGCATTCATATATGCTGAGAGAACAAAAAAGTAATTTGAAAGTCTTAGGTATGACATGGTCGAGGTTCAAACCCCAGACCTCCAGCTCAAGAAGCAGACGCTGCATTGACTGTTAAGTTATTTTCTAGTTGAACACAATATATATATATATATATATATATATATATATATATATATATATATATATATATATATATATATATGTATATATATATATATAGGCTTGTCAAAATTTTAACACTTTAGTGCCGAATTAGTGCCACTTTTAGACTGCTCGACACTTTTTCTGCTGCTATGCACCTTTTCGGTCTCTCGGCTCCTCGGCAGTTTTTTTTCGGCCACTCGAACCCCTCGATCGTTAGCTACAAAACATCAGTTGAGAAACCTTGCCTGTAGTTACGCTTATATCGCTATATTTTAGAGAGAAAATCGTGAGATTATCTTACTCTGGAGTAAGTCAAAGAGAGATCAGTAGGAAAATTTAGTAGAGAAGATAATACTCATATATCAACAGTGTCAGTGAACAAGTTTCAGACGAACAGTCCATATGGAAGATGTTCGTAGTTTCGAAGAAGATGCCATGGTTGCTTCTGTTAGAATGACTATCTAGTTATGTGACTTTCTTCTTAATCAAAACTTTTGATGAAAGGTGTGGGAGACAACGTGTCCAAACAGAACTCCGTTTGTTCGACATTCTTTTGTCTTAGTACCGAGAAGGAGTTGAAAGTCGTGTATTGAAGCCAGGTATCTGTTGATGACATGGGATTCGCAGATTAGGATTATGACACCAGATGTTTACCTGTATAGGTACATTTAATGACTAAATCAATTCTGCAATGGCAGTAGTCAAGATTTTTGTTTTTAAAATCCGGCTCCATAACAGAAAATAAAAGATTTATGCAATTCTCAAAAAATCACATGTGTATCTTTTCACCGTCCATTTATTTAATGGTATTTATTTATTTTTTATTTTTTAAATTTAATTTTTTTTTTTTAAATTTATTTTATTGATTTAGTTTGCACCTGAAATCCTTATCATTACCGAATGATATATGTTATTTTTATTATATATACAATTAATCTCTCTCTTAATTTTTTTCCTTTTTGTCATTTTTTCAAGTTTGTAACATAATACTTTAAAGGAATTTGATTTTTTTTCACATACATGTCTATAATTGTAAATATTGTATGGGAGACTGATTAGTATAAGAATTATATTCTTGTTTCAGAATCCCAATTGAATTTAAATATTGTAAATGTCAATTTAATGTAATGTTATCAGTTCAATAAAATATTGTTTAAACTAATCTCTCTCTCTCTCAGATGTGAATTGCTCTAACTCTCGTTAGCTAGCTAGTGGCCGAAATCGTTTATCGAGAAGCCGAATGAACCGCCGAGCCGTGGACAGTTCAGAGTGGCGAGGAGCTGAATGAGTTGCCGAGACTCGGCAACCGAGTAGTCGAGCTGTGGACAGCTCCAGTTGCTGACGGGCCGAGAGTTGACAACTTTTCGGCAACTAGACAGTCGAGTCTCGGCCCCTTTTCGTCAGCTTAGTGTTAAACTTTCGACAGGCCTGTATATATATCTAACTGGATTCCAGTAATGGTGTTTTTAGTCCCAGTTAAGCTTTTCACAGTTTTAGGATTGTAAAGGAAACCAGAATTACTGAGAACTATTGATTGTCTGAATCCATACCTTTCTGTCGCGTATCCTGTTTCAATTCAAAATTGGAAGTATATAATCAGTTATACTTGAGATTCATTTATTTAGAAAATCAGTGCATTATTTTTTTTTAAAGTCAAAATTTAGATTTTTATAAAATAAAATTTTCACAAAATTTGAATATTTTATTTTATATAAATTTAAAATTTCGTATATGGCAGTCACACTGTATATTTTGTCTGTTTCCGTTTTTGAGATTATAAGTGATAAAGTACAAATATTAAATTATTTTACACAAGATGATAAATACATATTTATCTAGAGTTTATTGTAGTTATTTTCAACATCGTAAGCAACAAAACTGTGTTTTATTAAATCCAAGTTGAATTTGAGATGTTGTCATATGACACTACGAACGCCTAGATGAGTTACCTGACAATGAACACAGCCTAGCTCAGTATGATGAAGTAAAATTAGGCAATCTAAATACTGGAGGTATTATATATACATATTATATTAATCTAAAGTATGAAGAACAATAAATAAATAAATAAATAAAAAATAAATGTGATGTATTTTTCTGAGCATGAGAATCTTAAGCATAATGAACAATAAATAAATAAATAAATAAATAAATAAATAAATAAATAAATAATAAATAAATAAAGTAGATAGATAAATAAATAAAAATAACAACTGATCTGTATTAATTACATAAGTTGTTTTTGTTTGAACCTTTTAAGTTGCTTAAGTAATTTAAGGAACTGAAAATTAATTATTAAAGTAAAAATAAAGCACATGTGTAATTCTCTTTTCGAATATGATTTAATTAAATGTTGGCTTTTGATATAAAGTAACAAAATAATTAAAAAAAAAAAAACAACTCGGCTTACCAATTATAATTTAAAATGTTAGAAGTAATCAGAATAAAGGAAGAAAATCATCAGTCATGATTCCACGTTTTTTTTTAACTTTCTATTTTTTTTAGATTTCCTGATAATATTGAGGGGGAAATTGATGAAATAATTCAATTTGGGTAAAACGATTTAAAGTCTTTTTAAAACTTAACTAAGTGAGATTCATTAGCAATGTCAATATTGTATGTTATTAAAAATTTCCTTGTTCAGTAAATTTGCAATCGTTCATCGTAAAACTGATTCAATGTAAATGTAAATATGATCCCACCCCCCTTGTATTAAGCCTGTCAACATTCGCATAATACACAAAACCGGGGGATGGGTGCTCAGGAGGAAAAAAACACAGACGTAGAAAAAATAATAATTCTGAATGTAATACAAAACAAGATGGCGTAGTTATTAAATACATATAGAAAAGAAAAACTAAAGTTTAGATTTGGGCTTTGTATGGTTTGACTGGTTGGTTAATTTTTTTTACGTCACATCAACAATTTTTCAGCTATTAGTGAAATTTTTAAAATTCATCTTAAAGGTTAATCTTGGCACAAGTTGGTGTCGTTTGTGAGTATGCAAGTGTTTTCGATCTGCACTGTACTAGTGCGCACTTTTGACGACCCTCAGAGTGCTAGTGACACTCGCCCGAAATGTTACAAATAAACATCGAAGACCTTTAAGTCCAGTATACGTGTATTGAGCCAACCAGTAAAGGCCTACGACAGGGGAAACAACACTCTCAAAGCAAGTGAGACGCCAGGGTTTTAAAGGCTAACACCTGAACCACTTGGCAACCGCGGCCCTATTTATGGTTCAAGATTCCAAAGTATTATAACCACACCGCATGAATCTAATTTGTATTTCAAATTGTTTTAATCAGTGACCTCAAAATGATTATGTTTATGTTGTCATGGTTGTGTTTTGTTTTGTCTTGTCCTTTTTGGTTTTTTGTCTTACTTTAGCGTGATTGTTTCTTTGGTTTTTATGTGTGTTCATGTTTGCATTGGATAAAACCAAATGCATGTTTGTCAGCAACAAATTTTAAATGACTGCTATGTAATAAGTCTTTTGGAAAATATACATTAATTCGGTTTCATATAATTTTGAAACTTTGGAAACAATAATTTTCAAATGTTTGGCATATCTTTTATTTATCTGTTTTCTACCTTTTCTGCTGCTAATTGTAACTGATGAAGAACAAGACGTCAGATGATAAAGTGACCACATTAAGGGAAAACTATTTCCTCGGCAAGATAACTGACAAACTATCTCACACTAATGTTTGCCCTTTTAGGATTTCCTGGAGAGAGAGAGAGAGAGAGAGAGAGAGAGAGAGAGAGAGAGAGAGAGAGAGATTTGTAGCAGTTGAAGAACATGTACTTAATAAAAATAGAAAAGCCAAAAAATGCAAAATACAACACAAGTCTCACCTTAAAATTTAACTGAACCACCAAGAATCACATAATGCAAAAAAGAGTCATGGCTTATTTTTTATGAAGACAGTTTAACGGACTAAGCCAGTCTTAGCCTAGAAGCGAACGTCCCAATGATTTTAGTGCTCCCCAAACACTCATACGGTATCAAGCATGATAGAAAATTTTGAACGTTCAATTTTGAAGCTGAAAATATCAAAAGAGTACGTTTTAAACAAAACACATAACCAATATGGCCGTTTCAAAAAATCTCCATGACTTTGGTTTGAAAATATAAACATCATATAAAATTCATTACCTGCGTATTACGTAATCTTCATTAATGCTGTGACGGCTCTCATTATGGATAACATGTCATCCTCTTTTCGAATTCACTGTTTTTATCGATAGATATCCATATCACACCTGTAACACCATTATAGGAATGGATTTTAATTGGTTTTACACATCAATATAAGAACAAAAAAGAACAAATCAAATATTTGAATATCCAGCTCCTAACTCGCCTGCTATGTTTCTGTTGACAAAGGAAACACGTTTAATTTCAACGCACACAGTTGAAGGCCAAAGTCTTAAAATCGCTTTAAAAACAAACCGAGTAAAATCGCTTAAAATAGACAATCATCATTGTTAAATCGATAACACGTCTAAATAAATAATTGATGGATTTTAACTGGTGTAACAATGACATCTTGATGCTGTTAAAAGCATGTAAATAACAGAAAAAATATCGGTATAGCCCAACTTATAATACGTATCGGGTGAAGACAGTGCGTGGAAGTAGTTTACAAACTAATCGATAGGAATTTCATTAAGCTTGCTCTTAATCTCACGCGAGTACAAAATGTAGACATTCAGATTAAATTAAAGACTCTGTCTAATTTTTAATGGACTGTTATTTTGTAGTTTATTGCAAAATGTTTTGTGTCGATAATCTTTAACACGATCTCTTTTAAACACGTATTTGTTTGTTCTTGTAGCAATTCTAGTATTTTTATTGCAAAATCATTATGTTAACTCAATCTTATCAATAAATGATATGCAATTGTTTTTTTTTTTTTTTTTTTGGTTTTTGCAAAAAAAGATATATATATATATATTTTTTTTTTTTGCAAAATATTTTGTATCTATTATCATTACTGGATCAAATCCAATTGGTTTTTTTTTGTTTTTTTGTTTTTTGTTTTTTTTTTTCTTTGCTGAAATTTAATTTAAACCTTATGTGCTTCTGTGCTTTTGGCAAACATTCCGGAAAGTTATTTCCATTTTCACCCATGTTCATTACTAAAAACTAATTAAAACTTTACGTGCTTTTTGCAAAATTGAAAATCATGTCAAATTTTCCTCCTATTTTAGTTACTGAAATATAACCTAAACTTTATTTGCTTCTGTGCTTTTTGCAAAGATTAAAATTTAAACCCCAGTTTTTCCCTCTATTTTCACTACTGATATTTATTTTAATTTGCAAATTATTTTGCACCTCTAATATTACTAGATCCAATCCTTTTGTGCTTTTGGCTAAAATAAAAGTTGTTTAAAAATGTTTTTCCCCTATTTTCGATACTGAGAACTAATTAAAGCATTATTTGCGTCTGTGCTTTTGGCAAAAAATGAAAATTATTTTAAGATGTTTTGTGCATTTTACCTTACTAAAATCTAATCATAACTTCATGTTCATAGGTGTTCTTTTGACAATTGCTAAATGATTTGTAAAATAAATACTAGAAAATAGATAAATAAATATATATATATATATATATATATATATATATATATATATATATATATATATATATATATATATATATATATATATATATATATATATATATATAAGAGCGTGGAATCAACTTCAACTAAGATGAAAATTAACGTTTCATTAACTTTTAAGATTGTAATATTAATGATAAATTGCCATGGAAACGATGAAATGTACGTATATGGTAAATGATGTATCAATAATGCTTGCAGCATGAATCGTGATGTACACGTAAAGGTATATTTAATGTTTACACAAAAGACTGAGAAATACCTGTATTTCATATTACATGTATCAAATATTGATACATGTTTCAGGTATTTGTCATAATGGTGAATAAATGATGGGAATAAATCATGTTTAAAAAAAAAAAAAAAAAAAAAAAAAAAAAAAAAAAAAAAAAAAAAAAAAAAAAAAAACAATCAAGCGTTAAAACTTTTATAATGTTCAGATGGTGCCAATTTTCAACTCGGTGGGTGCCAATTTTCCACTAGGTTGTGTCAGTTTTTAACTCGGTTGGTGCCAATTTTCAACGATTGCTCTCTCAATCTAAATGCATAGGCGATAACATAGAAATTTAATAAATACTATGAAAAAAGCGCAGTTGTGAACCAAAACAAACCAAGATGTGAAAGGCCTTCCGAGATAAATGCCGTCGTGCCGTTTATTCTCGGGCCTCGGTGGCCGAGTGGTTCAAAGCGCGCGCTTACGGATCACAGCGCCTCTCACCGCCTGCGTTCGAATCCCACTCGGGACAGATCCTAGTGTGAGAAAGTTTGTCAGCCTACCGAAGGTCAGTGGTTTTCTCCGGGCACTCTGGTTTCCTCCACTATTCCAAAACTGACCGCCTCGAAATATTTGAAAAATTCTTGACTGGGGCGTAAAACACTATTACTCCACTCCACTCCGTTTATTACCCAGACAGACGATGGTATCGCATGTAAATTCTATCTTTTTTTTATTTAACTGAATTCTTTACGATATACATATTTCATATAACAAAATATAAACATACAAGTGTTACCATTAAGATGGATAAATGCACAATAATATAATATTATTACAATAAATACATACATTATAAAAGTGTAAGTAAAGGAGGATTACAAAATAAAATTACACGATATTATATGGAGAAACTAACAAGATTAAAAAAATGGTGCAAACGTCAAAGAAAGTTAGACACAAAGGTTCATAAAGACAGTTTGTGGCCAGTGTGGCCCTCGGAAGTGATCGACAATGATAAAGTCGATCCGAGGGTGGACTTATGTGAGATTTTCAACATGTGGGACCGTGGGAAACTCAAGAAAAACAGGGGAGGAATGTAGCGGTCTGGGTAGCTCAGTGGTAGAGCACTCGCCTATAGTGCGGGAGGTCCCGGGTTCGATCCCCGGTTCGACCCTGCATTTTTCTCCCTCCTGTTATGGATAATTGTATATTTGGTATAATCATACATCACAGTTTTTAAAAAAATAATTTTCGTCTTTTTTCGTTCTTTTTTCTCTCTAAAACATTTGGCCTTTTTATGTTGATTCGCTAACTACTATGACTCGAATTTCACTTAAGTTTTTCAAATTTTATGGAAATGAAAACCAAATTGGTTAAGCTTAATTTGCTCCTTATAAGTCGTTCTAAAATACATGATATGTTTTTTTGCGTTATTTAGTTTGACTTGAAGCCAGGAATCTCTTTCTACGGTGTTCTCTATTTGTACAAGTTTAAGTTAAACATTCAACTTGATTAATTTTTAGACCACTGCAGTAGCTCAGTTGGTAGAGTGCTTTCTCCGTAAGTGGCAGGTCGTGGGTTCAATCCCCAACCGGGTCTGACCCAAGACTTAAAAGTGGGTAGTAACTGTTCTTTCGCCAAGCACTCGGCATTACGAAATGAAAGTCACGGTTCTCTCGGATGAGAACTTAAAATAAACGAGGTCCCGTGTCACGGCGTGGCACGATAAAAAACTCTGCTGTATAATGCCATCAGCGCAATGTACAGGCAACATTTCTGCACATTCGCCTATAGCTGGCGACGTCTCGATATAAGTGAAATATTCTTGACTAGGACGTTAAACAGCATTTGTCAACTCACTCAACTCAATTTGATTTATGGTGAAAATATGAAAAAGCAAAAATCTGAAGCCGACATTTATCGAAAAGAACTGTCTATCTGTAATATATTATATATTTTTGCTCAGTTTCATTTTGTTTAAGGGTTAATCAACAATTTTAAAAGCTATTTAAAAATTGTAAATACACCGAAACAAATTTGATGTGGTTTTACAAAAAAAAGACTTTCGGGTGTTTGTAGCGAACGTTTTAAAATATTGCAAGCCAAATGACATAAAGTTTACTAAAGGCCTATAAATAATGTTTACTTTTTCCTAAAGCCATCCGGTCACTAGAAGAGGTATGGATGTATTAATGTATTTATTGAATTTTGATTTTATCGCATTACACTTTCTAACTATTCTGGGATCACCTCGGTAGCGCAGTTGGTAGGGTGTTTGCTTCGTATGCGGTCGGTGCTCGAAACCCGACCGGGTTAAACAAGACTTGGAAATTGATAGTGACTGTTCTTTCCGCAAGCACTAGCATTTAGAAATAAAAGTCACGGGGTCCTTTGGAGGAGACGTCGACCTTAAAAACCGATGCCCTAAGCGCACTGCAAACGTAAAAGATTCTGCTACTTCACCGATAGCTGGTGACGACTCGATCTCGATATGAGCGAACTATTCTCCATTCTATCTATCTATCTATCTATCTATCTATCTATCCCAGTCTTTGTTGATTGAATGCTTACAGATTACAGATCTTCTTAAAACAAATTAAAAAATCAAGTACTAAAGAGGAAATACAAGGTTCTTTGAACTGGCTGCCTGAAATATTGTTGATCAGACTATAAAAAAACATTAATTCCAACTAAAATATCTATAAAGCCATTTATATAACATATTTACTATAAAATGTAGAATTGTCGTAAAACATTTCATTGAGTAGACACAAACTCCAGAAAGCTATTTACATATCGTTACCATATGCAATGTAAACGAAAAATAGGTCTCATATTGATATTAATGCTATCAAATTATAATTTTATATCATGTATGTTATTATGGTCATGGGAGGCTAGCAATTAAGAGTAGATTCGATAAGTCCTTATTTGAATTCGTACAAATATTGATTTCTGTAACTAAACAACTCGGTATATGGTAATTCAATTATATTGAGCCTTTAAAGGGAAAGGCTTGAAAAAAGAGCTAAATCGTTATAACGAGAAACACGCTAAATCGTTAAAACGAGATGCACGCTAAATCGTTATAACGAGATACACGCTAAATCGTTATAACGAGAAACTAAATCGCTTAACTAAATCATTTTAACGAAATACTTAATCGTTATAACGAGAAACAAAATCGCTTTTCCTAATCGTTTTAACGAGATACTAGGTAAATTATTATAACGAGATACTAGCTAAATCGTTATAACGAGATACTTAATCGTTATAACTAGATGCTAGATCGTTATAACGAGATACCAGCGAAATCATTACAACGAGATACTAGCTAAATCGTTATAACGAGGAACTAGATCCTTATAACGAGATGCTAGCTAAATCGTTATAACGAGATACTAGCTAAATAGTTATAACGAAATACTAGCTAAATCGTTATAACGAGATACTTAATCGTTATAACTAGATGCTAGATCGTTATAACGAGATACCAGCAAAATCATTACAACGAGATACTAGCTAAATAGTTATAACGAGGTATAAGCTAAATCGTTATAACGAGATATTAGCTAAATTGTTATAACGAGGTACTACCTAATCGCCATAACGATATACTTAATCGTTATGACAAGAAACCAAATCGCTTTACTAAATCGTTAAAGCGAGATACTAGCTAAATTATTATAATAAAAAACTTAATCGTTATAACGAGATACTAGTTAAATCTCTTAATCGAGTTCTCTTAATCTTTATAACGAGCAACTAGATAGCTCTACTTATTCGTTAATAACGTAATACTAGCTAAATCGTTATAATGAGAAACTAGCTAATTTGTTTTAACGAGATTTTTATCGTTATAACGAGAAACTAAATCGTTATCACGAGGTTCTAGCCAAATCGTTATAACGAGATAATCAATCGTTATAACGAGATACTAGCTAAATCGTTATAACGAGATGCTAAATCGATGCTTTCAGTCAATAGCTCAAAAGCTGTTGTATTGTTTCTAACACCGAATACCTTTGTATGAATTGAATTGAATTGGAGAATTGAATTGAAGAATTGGGTTAAAGAATTGAATTGAAGAATTGAATTTTATTCTATTTTAATTCATCATATTATATTTTTTATATTTTTAAAAAAAGGTTTTATGTTCCAAATCAAAAATAATTGCATATACAGACAGGACATGTATTGTCAAAGAGAAAAAAAAAAAAAAAAAAAAAAAAAAAAAAAAAAAAAAAAAAAAAAAAAAAAAACAAATATGTAATTGTTACATGTACATTAATATTATAATTATTATTATTATTATTATTATATTGAATTAATTTAAAAAATCGAAAAATAGAAAGAATGAAAAGAATCTTAAATCCTGTAGAAAAAATCGTAAAATAGGACATTTCTTAGCGTGGTATTAACGCCAAATATTTACAAATAACATTTAAATTTAAAATTGAAAATGCAATGTAAATAAAACACGACCCTTAAATCAATTATCGTAAAATATTTATATTTCTTTATACATTAAAACTATAAAAAATATCAAAATTGTATTTAAAAGTGTTCAATTCAGATTTTTAAGAAATAAAAGATTTTGTGAAAGTTGAGTTGGTGCACTCGTGGTTATCTCTCTCTCTCTCTCTCTCTCTCTCTCTCTCTCTCTCTCTCTCTCTCTCTCTCTATATATATATATATATATATATATATATATATATATATACACAGAAAGATTGGTTTGAGGGTTGGATTGAATGTTGTTTAACGTCGCAACAGCAATTTACAGCTTTTTGCGATGAGAGCAAGATTCTTGCTCTTATGGTTTAATCTAAGAACAAGTTCCTGTATGTATAAGATGCGCAAAGGTATCTTTTCGCCTATCATGTTCTTGCACGCACTCAGGGAAGTCTTTTTGGAAAAGTGCTACCTTACTGAATCAATATACTACAGGCAAGCATAACAATTTCCACGTCCATTATCCTTGCACTGGGAGAACCTGTCAATGCTCTGTCCTTCCAGAACATTAACATAATAAATAAATAAATAAATAAATAAATAAATAAATAAATAAATAGATAAATAAATAAATAAATAAATGAATGAATGAATGAATGAATGAATGAATGTATGAATGAATCGGTGAGTGAGTGAGTGAGTGAGAGCAAGCGTGGGAACGAGTGAGCAAGTAAGCAAGCAAGTAAACAAACAATCAAATGAAACCTACAGTTAACCCCCCAAAAATACATAAAAAAATAAACAAACAAAGAAACAAACAAATAAACTAACAAACAAACAAACAAATAAATAAATAAATAAATAAATAAATAAATAAATAAATAAATAAATCGGTGAGTGAGTGAGTGAGAGAGCAAGCGAGCGAACGAGTGAGCGAGTAAGCAAGCAAGTAAACAAACAATTAAATGAACCCCCCCCCAAAAAAAAAATACATACATAAATTAAAAAAATAAACAAATAAATAAACAAATAAACAAATAGATAGATAGATAAATAAATAAATAAATAAATAAATAAATAAATAAATAAATAAATAAATAAATAAATAAATAAATGAATGAATCGGTGAGTGAGTGAGAGAGCAAGCGAGCGAACGAGTGAGCGAGTAAGCAAGCAAGTAAAGAAACAATCAAATGAAACCCCCCAAAATACATAAATAAATAAAAAAAATAAACAAACAAACAAACAAACAAACAAACAAATAAATAAATAAATAAATAAATAAATAAATAAATAAAATAAATAAACAAAATAAATAAATAAAGAAATAAATAAATAAAGAAATAAATAAATAAATATTATAGTTTTATAGTTTTCAGATCACCTACTTAATATGTGTTTATCTACAAAACACGGACATAAAAAATGTACTTTTAATCTTATAATTGTCTTATTGATCTCGAAAACTGAAAATATTATTTTATTTACATAAAAACTATTAATATTATTTACTCGAAGAATTGATTCTTAAGTTACATTATGTCAGAGTAATTACCTTCAGAATTTTTTTTATTTATATAATTATTTATTTATATGTATTTATTTATTTTAAAGACATTTTAACGTCACAACTTACTGAAATCGTTAGTCAAGACAAGGTACTTACTTTTAAACAACTGTCACAAGTACTTTAGTACATTGTGTATTGGCGACACTCACTGGTCTATTAAAAACTCTGAAAAAGGTGTTTTCTTTGTTTTAATTTTTTGATAATTTAATCAATATTAAGTATAACTTGTCGGCATTTACATGACTTTTGTGATTTGCTAATTATGCATAATGTCGCACCATGTCGGTTAAAACTTTTTTAAATGGGTATACAGTTATGCTTTATTACCATAAAAAATATTTATACACACAGAATAAAAGTTTTGATAAGATTTTTGACCTATTACGATGCGGTCAAATTGGAATAATGGAGGAAACTGAAATACACAGAGGTAACAATTCACCTTCGGTAAACGAACTGACAAAATTTTTCAAACTATAATTCTGTCCGAAGTGTGTTACGAAGTAAACGGTGAGACGGACTGCCTTCCTTTTGTCGACGCTTTGTGACATTTGGTAATCGAGGGTCCCTTATAGATAGATACAGTGAAACACAGTAAAACGTATGGGAAAACCACCATCATAGATCTGTAAATATGCTTACTTTCCATTTCTTGTTGGCGATGTATCGGATTCTTGAAAATTAACTAGTCATGTTGATTTATTATTCATTAACTCCGGTTTATTATTCGTCGAGATAATTTAGCGCTATGTAATCACCCATTTTATTAGCAAACATAGGTTTACGAGACTCATATTGTGTCTTTTAACCCCACCTGTATGTACAACACGCGAGTTATTTACTGTCCACACGCAAATGATAGTGAAGCAAGAGAATGGATGGAATAGTTGATTTGTTGGTTGGTTGAATGTTGTTTTACGTCACATCAGCAAAATGATTAGCTATTCGTGACGAGACAAGTTTGATAAAACTCGAGACTTTCAGATCTTAACCAACATCATGTTGTGCGTCAGCGTGCAAATGTTTCTGATTTGCATTATACTAGCATACAGATGTCAATCATAAGTTTTGCTAGACTAAGTACAATTTGCCCGAAATATCATGGACCACACAGTCCATTATACTGGTACCAAACCCATCAGTACGACAAGGAGAAACATTTTACGCTTGCAGCTGTCGACCGGTGTCGAACCAACACTTTTGAATTTAAAGTCTAATATCTTGTGGTCTATCAGCGTTCAAATGTTTCTGATCTGCATTGTACTATTGTGCAGAAATGTCGAATCTTTAGTATTACTAATAAAGGTAAACCTATCGTTAGTGGTCAGTCACTGGATCAGGCCAAATTGCCCATTATAGAAAGGTGACCACTATGGACAGGTATTCATGTAAGTTGTTATCTCCCTTGGTGTCAAGTATGTGTATGTCAAGTACACAGGTTGTTTCATAAATATAAAACATTGCAGACCACTCAGTCCATTGTACTGACCAGTACCAGGTCAATTATTAAGACTCTACGGCAAGGAAAAACTTTCTCCCCTGCTGTCAAACGGGACGTAACCAACACACTGAGTTTGAGGGCTAACATTTTAACAACACCATGTGATGCATGGACGTGTTAGTGTTTCTTACCTGAATTGTACTAGAGCACACATAGCACACATATGTCGATCTTTAGTATTGCTAGTTCATTAGCCAGACACATCGCAAATACATTATACTGGCACCGAGCGAATCGGTAAGAGCCTAGAGGAAACGGAAAAAAAACCTTTTTCACTTGCTGTCCACCGGAATCGAACCAACACCTTGAGTTTTAAGGCTTACATCTTAACCACTTGAACTCGTAAAAAGATTTTTCTTACACTGCCAGCAAGTGAAGTATGTATGTTACTTTGTACATAAAAAATTAATATAGAAACGTGACCACTGACAGAGTGTTTTATAGTGCGCGCTTACGGATCACGACGACAATCATCACCAAAGATCGACTTGGATTCGGGCGGATAATATTGTGTCAGGAAAAATCTGGCTATTCATGGTTTACCTTGAAATACCTGACCAAAGAAATATAAGTAAAAAATTCGGGACTGGATTTACAGGATATTAATTAACTCCACTTAAAGAGATATAATGAGGAAAGTAAATACATATTATTTAGTCCAAATTGCACAAAGCATAAGTTAAATAAATTGTTGATAATTATAAAAAAAGGTAAACTGAATGTCTTTATTTAACTTTTTAAAAGTTTTATTTTTAAAATTCCAAATTCTTAGATTTTTCAGTGTCTAAAAAAGTTTTATTCAATATGATGTCGAAGAACACGCATTGTCGACAACATAAATTGAAAAGAGTTACTTCCCTTGTAAGGGAATAGTGTCGACACCAAGAGAAGTAACCCGTCTCGTCAAGTCTGAAATCGACATTCATTCATTTTAATCATTTAAAATCGTGCAAAATATTTTAAATTGATCGTTTAGTTTTGTCTGAGTATGAAAAATTTCAGAAAATCCTATTTCAAGATGTTTTTTTTTTACCTCATGTGCCGGGAACTACCTTAAGTGACGTCATTCGACGTGATTTTTTTGTACCCCAAAATGGCTAATTCAAGGTTCTTAAATGAGTTGAGTTGATTAATGGTGTTTAAAGTCCCAGACAATCGACAGACGTCGCTGTCTATGGGGGAAAGTGAAGAAAGTTTGTCTGTGCGTTGCGCTGATGACATTAAACAGCAGGGTTCTTTATCGTGCTCTGTCTACCGTGATACGGGACCTCGATTATGTTAAGTTCCCATCCAAAAGAACCGTTACTTTCACTACGTAATGCCGAGTGCTTGGCGAAATAGCAGTTACTACCCACTTTCATGCCTTGGGTCAGACCCGGTTGGGGTTCGAACCCACAACCTCCCACTTACAGAGCGAACACTCTACTAACTGAGCTCCCGCAGTGGACAAGGCATACCGACTTCATTGATTTGTACGATATTTACTGAGTTGCCCGACAGCATTGACCCTAAGCTCGAAAATTTCCATGGCGCATTTGTCTGTAACTATTTCTATATTGTATATGAGTTTAATTATTCTAATTTAAAAAAGACTTGTTAAAAATCAATTTATTTAACAAAACAATTTGAAGCAATGATGCTAATGTAGGTTTAATTACCGACTTGATCAAAAGCTATTGAAAAGCAATGCAATTTTATCGACGGTATATTCAAATATTTAAAATTACTTCCTTTAAGGAAGTGAAACATACATTTTCCGATTATGTATATTACCGCTTATTTGTAGCTTAGGTAAAATCAAGGATGAATCCAAAATACTTATA
Source organism: Tegillarca granosa (assembly GCA_029721355.1). Lineage (NCBI taxonomy): Eukaryota > Metazoa > Mollusca > Bivalvia > Arcoida > Arcidae > Tegillarca > Tegillarca granosa. The sequence continues at coordinate 28,675,029 of CM056605.1, forward strand.
AAAAATAAGTCGATTTAATTTTTTAAAAATGCAATCGAAAAAGCATTAAAACTTACTGTGGCGAATCCTACATGCTAAGAGAGATAAGTAATGGTGTTTAACGTCCCAGTCAAGAATATTTCACTTATATCGAGACGTCGCCAGCTATAGGCGAAAGTGCAGAAATTTTGCCTGTGCGTTGCGCTGATGGCATTATACAGCAGGGTTCTTCATCGTACCACGCCTGTGTAATGAAGTATTTTGACCCTGGTTTAAAAATTGACCCGAGGTTAATTTTTCAACGTTGAATATTGAACCGGGGGTGCTTTTTCAACCTTAAAAATTGAGACCAAAATTTGTGAAATTTATACCCGGGGTCATTTTTCAACAGGTTGATAACTTTTTTTCTCGACAAATTATGACCTCATTTCGTTGAAAATTGACCCTGTTGAATATTGACCCCCATCCCACAAACTACAGAGTTTTGATCTGTCTATGATCTGGACGATGTTCAACATGACATATATTTATATATATATATATAGTGTGTGTGTGTGTGTGTGTGTGTGTGTGTGTGTGTGTGTGTGTGTGTGTGTTTCTAATCCAGAATAAAACTAGACAGAAATCAGTAAATCATAACATAGTACATGGTATATCCGCTAGCAACGCCTATTATGATACTGAGCAATCGGCATGGGTGGAGTGGGTTTTTTTTTTGAAATTCCAGAATTACAGCATATTTCTGCCATCACTTGTTAGATTTTTATGTCGACTTGTCAAATGTTTAGCCCCTTGTCAGATTTTATGTTCACTTGTTAAATAATAATAATGTCAACTCGACAACGATTTTGTTGACTTGTAGGATAATTGTGACGACTTGTTAGAAATGGATGCCAACTTTTCAGATATTTTATGTCGAACGTTAGAGAGCACTTTTTCAGATGTAGACTTGCAAAGCAAATATATTGTCAACTTAAAAGCACAAACGCACGATCTCATTTTAATTTTAAACATGTCAAAAAGGACAACACAAAGAAAAGATAAAAAATAAGTTACCTTTATAAAACGTAACGTGTTATTACGCGAAATTTATGCGTTATTTCGCGAAAGTTACGTGTTAAATTACGAAAGTCGCGTGTTATTTCGTGAAATGTCACGCGATTTTCCCCAAACCGAGTCCATTAGGCTTTCGTGAAACTGTATGCATTTGGTAATTATACAATTATCCGGTTGCAAAATACAATTGACCCTCGTTTGTCAATATTTGTTCGGGTATATCAAAGTATTTCACAATGGTCCTATTTTCTCTATATATTTATGCCATTTTTCACATCTGTTAACTGAAAGTTGTTTATTTCAAAATTTTGAGTATGTTAAAGTTATTGTTTGGTTAGTTGATGAAAAATCAATTATAGCAATTGAACTTCGCCATCTCAAAGTGGGTATCGATCCATTTCATAAAATGCGTCATTTTATTTTTTATGAACACTAGATGAATTTTATCGTTTGATACAAGAAGGACAATGTTTAAATATTCATTTCCCGAGATCTCTTCCTGAACAGTAACATAAATATGTTTAACCACACCATTCATTAATTCTGTAGCATGCACGCGCAGCCTATATTGTGTCGTATCGGTCTCGGGTCTTGTATTTGAATTATTAGCCGTATTCGACTGGTCGTTTTCCCTTAAGCAAGAGGCTCTTCCATTAAAGAACATTTTCCCACCTTTATTTTTGACCAATCAGACTAAAGACATCAACTTTATGTTTGTTATTCGACTGGTAAGTTGTTCTCAACTCGACCTTCGTGAACAACAGTGTTTTTAAAAGTGATAAGTGTGTTGAGCACTTTACCAGTCGAATGACAAATACAAAACTATATCCAGTGATCTGATTGGTCAAAAATAAAGGTGGGAAAATATCGTTTAATGGAAGAGCCTCTTGCTAAACGGAAAACGACCAGTCGAATACGGCTATTGCTTCTGCTGGTTGTATTTAACTCCACCACTTTCAGTCGTCATTTCACCGTCGTTAGTTTGAAATTTACCTAAATCATCTTTAGAATGCATGTTAGAAACATTTTGTTATGCAAATCACTGTCAATGGATCACCAATTAAAAAAATTGAGTGGAGAAAGCTATTTGTTACTTTTTCAGTTATTTCACTTTTGGGAAAAAATCAAATTTACTTAAGTATTCCTAGAAATCATTGAGAATATTTTATAATAATATTTCGAACACATTGGTATTTTGGAAATAGTGGACTAACAAAATGTTACTTTTTTGGTGTATTCATTGTGATTAATGAATAGTTTTAGAAATTCGGTTTTCATCAGAATGACTCAATAATTTCCAGGAACACTATATATTAGAGTTTAACGCCCCAGTCAAGATTCTTTCATTTATATCGAGGTGGTCAGTTCAGGGGTGGTGGAGAAAGCCAGAGTGCCAGAAGAATACCTTCTGCAAGCGACAAACTTTCTCAAACGGGTCAAAATACACCTGCCGTGGCACGGGACCTCGTTTATTTTAAGTTCCCATCCGAAAAACTGTAACTTTCATTTCGTAATACCGAGTGCTTTGCGAAATGAACAGTCATTATCCACTTTTAAGTCTTGGATCAGACCCGGCCTGGATTCAAACCCACGACCTTCCACACATGCTGAGACTGATACAAGTAATTGACATTCCACAAAGCATAATTTTAAACAATTTTAATTTGATGCAATGGAGTTCTACGTCCCAGTTAAGGATTAATCATTTATATCGAGACATCACCATCAAAAGGGGGAGTGGCAGAATCTTTCACCTTTGCAGTACGCCTAATGGCAATAAACAGGTAAGTTTTTTTACGTGCCACGCCTGTCGTGACACGGGGCAACAGTTTTAAGGTTACCTTCGTAGGACCCCGTGTCTTTCATTTCTAAATCCTTGGTGCTTGGCGAAAGAACATTCACTACCAATTTTCAAGTCTTATTGAGACCCGACCAGGGTTTGAACCCCGACCTCCCACATACATTGTAGTAAGCGAGCACTCTACTAACTGAGCTACAGTAGTTATATAATTGCAAACGAGAATATACAATAAGCACAGCATAATGTAGGACCGCAGTGTCCAAAGTGCTTAAGGCGTTAGCATTCAAACCAAGGCGTACATCGCTGTTGGTTCGACTAAGGTAGAATGAAGGTTAAGAAATAATTTTTTCGTTGTCACAGGTCTCGATTGGTTGGCTTGATACCAGAATAATGGATTATGATTGGATATTTTTCATGATTATCTGCAATATTGTGCACTAATAAAGTTACCCTTTCATCTAACGTAAAGATGGAATGCAGTAGGACCCATATATCTATGAACAAATTTTGTAAGTAAGTAAGTAAGTAAGTAAGTAAGTAAGTAAGTAAGTAAGTAAGCAAGTGAGTAAGTAATAAGTAAGTAATAAGTAAGTAAGTAAGTAAGAAAGTAAGTAAAAATTTACATTATAATTTATTATTTTTAAATGGTCTTTTTTGTATGAAGCTTTGTCTGCTCACGTAGAATGATTTCTTGAATTTAAAAGCTACTATCATATCGAGACTATGATCTACATTCTAGTTATATCATTTTACTTATGCTCAAGTCCTATTACGAATAAAGTGCTAAGTGCACATGTACATGTACCTAACCTAACATCAAAACTTGTTTTCTGAATACAATATTGCTTACCTCACTAAAATATCTTATTTCAAACTGTATTGTAACAAAATGCGGTAAATCTTGCGGTCAGTGAAATTAAAAAGCAATATTCAATAAACAAACAACAAATTAACAAACGAACAGATTCGTTTTGTCATCATTCGAACATAGTTTTTATTATACGCCATGCATATCCAGATCTTCGTCAGTAAACCCCCCCCCCCCTCCACCCCCAGCGTCTTCAAATTCGTTCAGCTTTTGTCAGTTCAAAATAAAAAAGAAAATGTGTTATCTTGGCAATTATTTGCACAGGGCTCTTACCGTTAAGGATGGTATGTCTGTTTTCTCTTGTTTATATGTATTTATAATTGTACTTAAAAGTACATGTCTGTAATTTGTAATGGTAAAATTTTTGATATATGTCTGATGCTATTGGATATGAACATTAGTATACTCTGTCGCTACAATGTATTTCAATGAACACCCTCAGTATGTTGTATTTTGTTAAATAAATTCACTAATAACTTACAAAGATTCAGTGAAATAATATATATATATATATATATATATATATATATATATATATATATATATATATATATATATATATATATATATATATATATGAGATACTCTTGCTATCCCATAAAATCTCTTTTATCGTAAACTGTGTTCTGGATTAAATTATCACTCCAAATCCTGGGTATTGTTATTAGAAAGCTTATTAAATAAACGTGCTTACCTTTAGAACAGATGAATTCGTTGTCATTGAAAATCTACATCACGCGAACTTCCGCAAGATAATAATTGATCCGGGAAATCTCATATATAATGAAACATGGCTATACGTTAAATATTCAACTGATTTAGCCATGATAAACTCAGATGACCTCCAGCCGAGGATTTTACGAAATAATTCCATAAATATTTCATACAAGCTTTTATTAAACATTTTCCCCGAAAGTCGATAAAAAAAGAGAAGTGAAATCATTAGCCTCTTTGATAGCATTTATCGGTTGTTTTCAATGTAACTACGATATTGTATCTTTGTCCCAATAGACACATGCTATTATATGCTCAACAATAATAATGATAAAATTTTAAATAATTCTATATCCCCCGAATGAATATATTACCTGTCATTAAATATCTACCTGTGTATTTTGTATAATTACAAGCAGTACAGTATAGGTGTATTTAAATTACTACAAAAATCCACAGGTACTTGGGGACGGATAACCCCCCCCCCCTCCTCCTCCTCTTCCCGGAAATTTATTTTGTGGGCAATGTAAAAAATTATCTAAGATTTTTTTACTTTAAAATATTTCCTTAAGATGTATCAACTATCATGCAATCCATTTTACCCAAGTACAATCCGTTTTAAGAAAGTCGAAAAACACAAGGTATCCCACTTCTCGCTAAAAAATTTCCACCTCGCGGGAGAATCCCAACTCAAACTTGATAAATATTTTTTTATTTCTCAAAATGTGGTGTCGTTCGATTCGTCTAAGATTGTTCTCTTTGTCCATCAACACGATTCACAACCAAACGTCGTCTGCTCGACCATATTTCAACGAAACAACTACATGTACACAACTATCTCTTCTATCAAGTACCTGTGCAAAAGTCCTCACCAAGTATGATTAAAAGGCTTTTAAAAAAGTCAAAATGTTATATAAATACCATTAAGTACTCGAAAGTAGTATAAGAGAATAAGTGACAGTGATGTCTAAACCACCACCTCTGCTTATAGAGGCATGGCTTTTCATCGTATAGATTTTGGGTCAGAAATTTGGACAGAGCCAATGGTAAAAAAGTTTGCCGGATACTCCGATTTTCTTCATCATTCTAGAATGAATTACCTCGGTACATGTGAAATAAACTTTACGTAAAACATTGTTTCACGTTGTAGATCTTGTCCAAATCCTAGAACTGTCCCAGGCCCTTCCCAATAGAACTTGATAGACTGAGTCGAGAATGTTTCACTTTTATTAAGGCATTACCAGCTATAGGTAAAGTGGTAGGAATTTTTTTCACCTTTGTACTGCGCCCCAGTTCTTTAACTTGCTACGCCTACCGTGAAATTAAACACAATTTAATGTTTCCTTCAAAAACCCCGTGGCTTTTATATCGCTAATCATAGTGCTTGGCGAAAGGACATTCACTATACCAATTTTCAAGTTTTGGTTAGACCCGGCTAGGATTCGAATAGGGACCTCCCACATACAAAGCAAGTACTATTCGGAAGATATTATTGCAGAAGTCAATTACGGCAACATTAACTTATAATGATGTTTTATTGTATGTGTCCAGACAGTCACGTGATTTGTCTATCCATTGTAGTAGGCAGACGACCATTGTTATTAACAAACTTTGTACACAACAGTGTATTATATTTCCTTCCTTATATTTTTTCTTGTTTCTGTACAACAAGTTTGACATAACCGATTGACCTTTAAGTCGCAAATGGTGTATTATTTAGAGATATTGCACTTACGAATACACTGTAATTAGGTTTGATTAAACTTCATTTTTTTCAGTATTTTACTTGAAATAAATATCTAAATTTACAATGTTTTAATCGTATTTTTGCGTGATAAATGTACAGGAATAAAATATTCATGGTAAATTTTAAAAGATGTAAATACTCCCCATCCCCCCTCTCTCTCTCAACTTCGTGAATGCTTACCTTCAATGGTTATATGGTTCATTGACAGGTGTACTAAAATCAATTATTTAAATCTTAATGTCAAGGCTTCGATAGGTGAAATGTTCTTAAAACATTTTCAAGGTCATACCAAATCATATTTCGAGCAATATTGGGATATTGAATTGAGAAAATCTCTATTAAAGATTAATTAAGACTAATTAAGATATCGACTAGAGGATGAAAAGCCAGCCACAGTTGCTGCATTTCTTAATCTGACCCTTCAGACACTTTGGTCACTGCAAATGCCATGTCTAAATGAAAAATGTCTGTAATAATTAAATTTATAATGTAATGAAATAATTGATTTCTTGAAACTTTCAAAGTCGTCATGCAAATCAGCATGATCTAGCAAAAAATAATTGCTCAAACCCATACACAATCTTAAATAAGTTTAAGATATATCCACAACCGCATCATTAAAAATTTGACAATGAATGAATGGATGAATGATTCGGTGAGTGAGTGAGCGAACGAGGGAGCAAGGAAGCAAGCAAGTAAACAAACAAATGAAGCCTACAGTTAAACTAATAAATAAATAAATTAAATAAAAATAAATAAATAAATAAATAAATAAATAAAAACCAAACAAAATCCAAAACTGTAACAAATTCAAGATGTGAATAATACCTTCTTGGAATACTAACATCCCGACAAATTTAAAATCTTTTTATTATCTCATACAATTACCAAGAACCAATACCGAAATTCATGCGAAGACGTCGTTATATGGACAAGAAAATGCGAAAGTTACGTTAGTACTACAAGTTATGTTTGTACTTTAAGGCGGTTGAAAAAAAGCGGAAGGGGCGGTGGAGTTACGGAAATTTCACAATGAATACTCAGTGTGATATCTCGCACTCAAGCTCTCGTTTACACCAGTACCATAACAACCTATAGGGCAACCGAGGCAACTGCCTCGGTAAAAATTTAACCAATCACTTTTTCACACAGAAGTGATATGAAAAATCCAGGTTAAACGATAGACCTATTTTTGTATGATACCCCGCCCACATACAATTTAAACTTTTAAACTATCATCTAACCTTGAATTCGAGGTTTAGTGGTGTGGTTAAACTAATTTTCATGGCACAAAACCATCCTACTTATTTTACAGCTGCTCTATTTTTGAGCTTTTCTATTACACTGTATTATATTTACAATAGCACCCACTTTCCGCCTATGAAAGATATTTCTCAACATTATCGAAAATTTGCTTCATACGGCTATGAAAACGTATTTTTGACCTTTTTGAACTGATCCAACAGTACCGCGAAATCACCAATACGTCACAACCCTTGTAAACACGACAAGTGAGTTCCCACACTTCTGGTGTATTTTCTAATTCTTCTTTTTTCAAACTGTACTTTTAATTTAAATATGCCAATGTCGCTGTTAATAATTTTCAAATTTTAATCGTTTAATCCTGTCAGTTAAAACAACTGTATTCCATTTAACGGATTAGTTATTTTTTCATCAATAGAAGTAGGCGGGGTCACCTGTCATCCCACTTTAATTGCGTCATCATTTATGGAGATGCGATAGACGGGTTCCACGATGCACTAAAACAAACGGAGGTAGTAAATTAACAAAAATGAAATGCAGTATAAGTTTTAAGTCCACATAGCAGATTAGATGTAAGGAATAAATTGTAAATATAAGAAATGACATTGTTTTGGGGGCTATCATGCTAGTATGATACCGGGTGTTCCGGGTACAAATTTAACATGAAGAGCTTCGCTCTTCATGCAATTTGTACCCGGAACACCCGGTATCATACTAGCATTTCAAAGTGCCCCCAAAACAATGTCATTTCTTAAATAATACCTTCCTCTTACACGTGAAAGCTGTAAAACATTGTGACTTCGTTGTTACTGTATGTCATATATATAAAGAGGAATCTTCAGTTCTTGCTTCTGTTTATTTAAGGGCCTAGTTACGGTACTGTACACGATATAAATGCGTTATTTAACATCCTTGTACATATTTCATTTTCATGGGTGTTTAGCTTAAATAGTTATGAGGTTCATTTGAAGGCTGCACAAAGACTAAGATTTCATAATACAGCAATTATTTTTTAGAAGTGTCATCAAAACTGAACATACACTGACATTGACACAACTATACACCGAGTATACACACTGCTTACAGAAACAAACGCTTTCAAAGATTTTTAAATCACAAAACAAAAGCAACAATAACAGCAGATCATTGGAATACTTGTTACTGTTTTTGTGTAGAAGACAAGATTTCTTCAGACAGAGAGCTGACCCAAATTCAATATCCGAGAATATTTACCCTGTTTACAGCAAGACATATAATTTTCTGATTTCAAAACCACGGCATTGTCACAGCTTTTTAAACTACAAAATATAAAGGAATTTTTAACCATATCATTACAATAGCTACGTGTTTACATGGTATGCTCCCCTTATTATCCTCTAGTAGCTAAGGACAGTTATTGTTACAGAAATACAATATTTGAAATGATTATTTTTTGTCATTTTTTTTCGGTTTTTTTTTCAGCCAGTAATAAAATGTTTCTATCTACTTACCTTGTTAAAGTACATTGCATCATCTGAAAATTGAACAAAACTTCTTGTATTTACAGGAAGTATAAACGATGTTGTTTGAGATAACATTCTTAAACAAGTCTGGTGAGGAAAAGTATCAATTTTCAGTTTCGGGTCAAAAAATCCTTTCTTGTATGAGCCTATTTCATACAAATATACATCGCATATCGTTGTCTCGTTAAATCCTTTTATTACATACACCCTTTAAGTTTTTCTTACACGGCAGATGGTAGTAAAATTATTTAGCTATGAAATATCATTAAATAGGTTGGGTATTTTAAATAGTGTATTTATATACGATATTTACACTTCTATTTTTATTTCTCCATTTAACCTATTTTTAACTACGCAATATATTTTTGAATAAAAAAATTTCAGCGTGAGTGATTTTAAGTTAAATACGCCATAAAACACACACACGCAAACAAAAAATGAAATAAAATTTTAAGAATGATAATTTGAAATTATTTTTTATGCATAAGTATTTTTAAGTTTGATACGCCATTATAACAATAAAAATTAATGAACCGGAACAAAGGCCAATTGTATGAACTGAAAAACGTAAATCTCCGGTTTGATGGAGTTAATAGATCGATTGCATGCATATGAACATGTCCCTTAAAACTGTAAATAAGTCAGTTGTTTAGATAAAATTTAAACTTCTGCTATGAGTCTGATTCATCATATATTTTTAAAAAGCTCCTGTTTCATTTGAATAAAAATTTTATTTGGTGTTGAAGGTATAATCAAACACAAACATACCAGTCCATGTCCAAATCACAATCCCTAACACAAACAAACCATTCCATGTCTAAATCACAACCCCTTACACAAACAAACCAGTCCATGTCCAAATCACAACCCCTAACACAAACATACCAGTTCATGTCCAAATCACAACCCCTTACACAAACATACCAATCCATGTCCAAATCACAATCCCTAACACAAACATACCAGTCCATGTCCAAATCACAACCCCTAACACAAACATACCAATCCATGTCCAAATCACAACCTCTAACACAAACATACCAATCCATGTCCAAATCACAACCCCTAACACAAACATACCAATCCATGTCCAAATCACAGTAACACGAATGAAAGTAACGCGGATCTATGGGATGTCAAATATATCCAGTATAAGTTTGGATACAGCGACTTTATACTTATCAACTATATTGTTATGACCAACATAAAACTTTTCAAGGGCCTTGATTAGGTCGATTAATTCACCTTTAACCTAGGCATGATTGAATAAAATGTATATAACGATCCTATCAGTATTCTTTCAGCGGTATTTATTGATTGATGGAGGTGACCCTAAAACAGGTCTGTTCTGACAAATCTTGTGAAGCATATACCATGTGAAATATAATGAAAGAAATGCAAACTTTAACTGGTGGCATTATATCAATTTGGTAAATATGTAGCAGGGAAGTATAATGATAATGACCCAAAATTAAATTCAACCGGGTCGCTGGATTTTACAAACTGCATTCCAAAATCAATAAATATTAATCAAAATTAAAAATTGATAATTAATTAATAATCAGTATTACCTATACATGTTTGGAGCCGAGATGGCCGAGATGATGGGGTTATCCATTAAACTAAAGGCGTCTGAACGCTGTTGGATAGACCTCGGTCAACAACAGATGAGAAAGGTTCTTTCTTTGTTGTAGGGCCCTTACTGGTGGCCTCGTAATTAGCATGATGGACTGAGCGATCTGTAATAAATGCGACATGACGGGCGAATGTATTAGTTTACACTCTAAAGGTCACAACAAGTGCATGTTAGTACAATGCAAATCGGAAACACTTGCACACTTACGTACCACGAGCCGAGATGGCCAAGATGATGGGGTTAGCCATTAAACTCAAGGCGTCTCACCACTGTGGGATAGACTCCGGTCAACCACAAGTGAGAAAATTTTTTCCCCTTGTTGTAGGCCCTTACTGGTTGTCTTAGTATTTGAATGGTAGACTGAGCGATCTGTGATGTTTATATGCAACATGAGAAGCGAATGTGATTGTACTCTAAAGGTCACAACAAGTGCACATTAGGACAATGCAAATCGGAAACGCTTACACACTTACGTATCGCGTGTTATAGAAATTTTAATAACTGGAAAAAAAATTATGCAAAATAAAACAACATTACATCTAAACAACCAAGGAATTAAACAAATTTGAGTCAGTAAAGTTACGCAGAAGAAGTTCAATATTATAAATATGATTATCTGTACACTATCCTGGCTGAATTCCTTTGGGTTCCAGTTACATCCTATCACCATTAGTGTTTGATTTCTCACCAACCATTTTCTATACATTATGACTAATTATGAATTCTCCAGCTTTCAGGCACATCGCCACAGTTAAGTTATGTGATATGTGATAACAGGGAAAGTATATAAAAACAGGTCGACGTCCATTATCATAGTTTGTTCTGTATGTTTAAGCAGTGAAGTAAGTATGCCATTATGCATAATATAAGTTTAATATTTTTCAGAGTTTTTTTTTCCTTTTTATTTTTCTTTTTTCATTTCTTTTCTTTTCTTTTTTTTTTTTTGACGTTATGTTAAAATGTGACAATGTATCAAATTAACCAAAAACAAATTGAATTGTTCAGATGTTCATTGTAACAAACCTTCCATGACGCAAAATAAAAAAAAATAAAATAAAATATATAAAATAAATAAAAATTAAAAAAATTAAAAAAAAAAAAAATAATAAATATTTTAAAAAAATAAATAAAAAAAATAAATAAATAAAATTACGTTAAAATTAAGAATACATCGAAATTATATTAAATTCAAACCAGTTTTATCTGTTCAATTTTGGTTCTGGTTTCCATCTATAAAGCAGAAATAGGTCTATCTAAAACGAGAATCATTTTGTCCGATTTTTCTTTTCCCTTTCCCTTACCTTCTTCTTCTTCTTCTTCTTTCATCATCATCATCATCATCATCATCATCATCATCATCATCATCATCATCATCATCATCATCATCTTTTCTTCTTCCTCATCATCATCATCATCATCATCATCATCTTTTTTTTTTCCTCTTCTTCTCTTCATCTCATCATCATCCATCATCATCATCATCTTCTTCTTCTTCTTTTCTTCTTTTCTTCTTTTCTTTTTCTTCTCTCATCATCATCATTATCATAATCATCTTCTTCTTTTCTTTCTTCTTCATCATCATCATCATCATCATCATCATCATCATTCTTCTTCTTCTTGTTCTTCTTCTTCTCTTCTCTTCTTCTCTTCTTTTTCTTTTCTTTTCTTCATCATCATCATCATCATCATCATCATCTTTTCTTTTTCTTCCTCATCATCATCATCATCATCTTTTTCTTTTTCCTCTTCTTCGTCTTCTTCATCATCATCTCATCATTCATCAATCATCTTCTTCTTCTTCTTCTTCTTCTTCTTTTTTCTTTTCTTCTTCATCATCATCATCATTATCATAATCATCTTCTTCTTTTCTTTCTTTTTCTTCTTCTTCAATCATTATCATCATCATCTTCTTCTTCTTCTTCTTTTTTTTTTCTTCTTCTTTATCATCATCATCATCATCATCATCATCATCTTTTCTTCTTTTTCTTCTTCTTCTTCTTCTTCTTCTTCTTCTTCTTCTTCTTCTTCATGTTTTATCATCATTGTCATTATTATTATTTCAGATCTCGTTATTCTTCTTAAACTATTAACGTTTTTACTGTCGTTGAAGAATGGACAAAATCCTACATCAAAAGTAAAATTCCTCGTTAATTTGTTATTTTGGCCGTTGTCCATCTAAAGTCAATTTACTTACTTAATTTACTTAATTTATTTACTTTACTTATTTACTTATTTTAAAACTCATTCAATTGTGAAATATCAAAAATGTAAAACAACTATGTAATTTTTGAAAATTTCTTACTTGATCTCTAATTATTCGTAACAACTTCATGTAATAAAAACTTTCATATAATAGTCATATTTTTCTGTAATTAATAATAATATTATCATTATTATTATTATTATCATTAGTATTATTATTATTATTATCATTATTATTATTATCATTATTATTATTATTATTATTATTATTATTATTATTATTATTATTATTATTATTGCGTAAGGCTCTATTTATTATTAAATATCTATTATTTCATATATTATTATTTTTTTGTTACTCTACACAGTTTTGAATCTGATACTTTCTCCGTTCAATATCAAGTAAGCAATATTATTAGGTATCCACTTTCACAGATGTATATATTTATTGTAATATTATTTTGTATTTGTTAACCTTGATGTTTACGTTTATGTTTTGTATAACGTGCCAATATACCGTAAGGTAATTGGTAAAATAAAGAATAGAATAGAATAGAATAGAATACTTCAAGCGTTTTATAATTAGGGATAGCTGATTTAGCAACAATTTAGTATTGAGTATTTATTTATTTATCTAAGTCTGATCATATATATATATATATATATATATATATATATATATATATATATATATATATATATATATATATATATATATATATATATATATATATACAGTTAAACATATCATAATGGTTAAAACAAGTACTAATATACTAATATATAAGCAATTCTTAGAAGAATTATAAGGGACTGTTAAATAATACACAATTATATACATTTTATATATACTAAAATAAAATATGCATAAGTGTTAAAATATTGTGAAAAATTCATAAAATCATTTTTGTAAATAAAAACGACGTCTATTTATAATACTATTTCAGAATTTGGCAGATTGTTTAACTAAAAGTTGACGAAAGCTTATCAGAATCACTCAACAAATTAAAATCGCCAACACATTTTCTACCACCCTCAAACATTATCAACCTAAAATTATTATAAAGATTACAATGTAATAAAACAATGTATTGTTTTCTTTTCCGTTTACAGATACCGTAATGTTAAAGTCGCTGATATATTTTCTGCTGGTAGCTGCGTGGAGCGAATATAGCGATGGGATGTCAGCTAACTTGTCGCAATTCTTTAAAAATAATGGAACTAATGGTGGTCAAGTGTCTGTTAAAGATTTAGGTTCTGTGTAAGTTTTAAACCAATACATATTATAATATCGTAATGTATAACTATGATAAAATATGATTATGGTAAATAATTTATTGTAACCCATCGATATCACAGATCGTCAGCTCTTTTACTTATTTATTATTTATTTATTTACTAATTCATTTTTTGTTTGTTTACATTTTTTAAAATATTTTTTTAAATTGCTTGGTATGAAGTATTTTGTTTTGTATCCCGGTCGAGACTCTTTGGTAAATATTTTACTATAATCGGAAAATTCTAAGATTTTTTTTTTCATTGCGTGGAATAAAGTACTTTGTTTTGCGTCTTAGCTGCGTGTCTTAAGTTATTTTCCGGCATTTGTCGCAAAAAGTTCCTCGCGTGTCTTAAGTTAGTTTCCGGCATCTGTCGCAAAAAGTTCCTCGCGTGTCTTAAGTTAGTTTCCGGCATCTGTCGCAAAAAGTTCCTCGCGTGTCTTAAGTTAGTTTCCGGCATCTGTCGCAAAAAGTTCCTCGCGTGTCTTAAGTTAGTTTCCGGCATCTGTCGCAAAAAATTCCTCGGAAGTAGGATCTTTTGAAAATTTTGCACGCATTCTTAGAATATGCATTTTTGTAATTAAAAAATGGGTTTTCGTTTTTTTTTCCCCAGCAAAGTGTGTTTTAATCTAGCTAACTTTTCCACAAGCTTATGCTCATTTCTAAATATCTTTGCATATTAAATTCATGTTTGTTATTTATTCAATAATGACTTAATGTAATAAAAACAATTTTGATTTCAATATTTCAATCAAAGACGCACAATAAAGTGAAAGCACTAAAGTTGGTAAAACTTTAAAAGACTAGTATTTGTATATTCCAAAAAATAAATATTTTTAATATAAAAAAGCCCGAAAAAATTTCGGTCTATATTTTCTTAGAACGAATAACGATTTCTAGAATTTGTCTCAACCGTTTTCCGGTTTTGAAATCCTTGAATTTGATACACAGGATGAGTATTTCAATTTATTGCGCGATTTGTTTTGAATGAAATCAATCTATTTCATAATTATGACATTATATAAGTTTACTCTGTTATGTTTATACACAATATCTACGAGATTTGAATCTTAATTGGGTTTGGCTCTGTGATCCAAATACGCGCGTTGTTTTTGACGTTAGAGACATGTAAATCACAGTTTAATTTGTAGCAAGTAATGCAAACTATAGACTGTATTAACATGTACCAGTCTGTGGTAAATGCATGGATTTGAGTCATAAAAACGCCTTTACCCCCCAACTAACAGAAATAATAATAATAATAATAATAATAATAATAATAATAATAATAATAACTGTGGCAAATCAAATATATATTTAGAAAATTGAATTAAAATTTCTCAGAATTATATATATATGTGTGTGTGTGTGTGTGTGTGTGTGTGTGTGTGTGTTATTGAAAAATTTTATTTTGCAAAAACAAAAAAATAATAATAATGAATAAATAAAAAACATAAAAAAAATAATGAAAAAAACCCGAACTAAATAATTACATAAACAAAATAAGGGCGAAATATTAATATTTCAGATTAGAAATTGATTCCAACGGAATTCCCGATCACATTATGCAAAGAGTGAATCCAAATCATGCCGAAGCACAACACTTTCAGGTGAGGGTTCCAAAAACTGTCACACTTGCAGATACGCCCGGTTGTTTACCGATGGGACCGATTGGTCTTGCAAGGGACGGGGTTGCGATTTTTAATCCATTAGATGCTGATGGCGAAAATGCCGTTGAAGGAAGCGGAAGGGAGAGATTTGATAGTTGTGATGGTCATGCACAACAAAGAGGAATCTACCATTATCACAAAATTCCAGATCATTGCCTTTATCGTGGTAATGTTGACGAATTCGTTGGAACAGCATTTGATGGCATTCCAATATACGGACCGAGAGTCTCATTTTTGGACCGAGAGATTACGTCAAAGGATTTGGATGAATGCCATGGAAAAGAAGTTGACGGAGAATACCGATACTTTGTTACTCGTGACTTTCCGTATTTCCTCGGGTGTTATAAAGGGTATAATCCGGATAACAGAAGAACTCATCACAATTGTGATGGAAAAACTTCAGGTAAGGAAAATAATTGCCTTTTAATACCAATTGTTTGATTGACTTTTGAACCACGGCACTTATATACAATTTTTGTAAATGAGTTTCGGTTAACTTTTAATTCAGACTAATATTGGTTTTTAGGCAGGTGATGTGGATTTTTACAACCTTCTGATTTTAACAATCACCTGCCTAAAGACCAGATAACGAATTTATCATTTTTTAGACTCAATTAAAAAAATTATGTAGTCCTCGATTTAAAAACCTTTTTTAATTATCCGAGTATTCGTCTTAGACCCTAACTTTTGACGAATGACATAATCATTAACCCGGCATTTATGTATTAGCATTATCGTTCTTTTCAAATAATAATGTGATGGTGAAATAGCCTGACCCATCTGGAATTTTTCGGTGTCCGAAAACATAGTGATAATCGCAAGTGACAATACGAATTTTATTTATGATCAGTTACCGACATGATTTGTGATGGTGAAATCTGCCCTTTAGGCAAGAATGCTTTTTGTTGATTTGTAACAGGGAATAGGATTTCCTTAGACGAAACAGAGTGCGCTTAAAGTATCCTTCCCGATTACTCTGATTACACACCCAAACTTGAGATTCCTATTCAAAAATTAATTAATTAAACATTAATATAGTCGACAATATACTTATATTTAACAATAAAGGAGAGAGAGAGAGCGAGAGAGAGAGAGAGAGAGAGAGAGAGAGAGAGAGAGAGAGAGGTTTCGAGCAGGGGACCAGGTCAGACGTTATCAGAATTTAAACATTGTGAGAGCTACTTCCCTTTCACCATGTATCCGTCACCAGGAACAAGCGATGTAGTTTAGATATTAATAATAATAATAATATCGGAATGAATTCGCAAAGATTAACCACAATTTCAAGATTAAACAAAATTGCATATACCACATGTGTCAAATTGATTGATATTTATAAACCAAGCAAAAAATTTAATTCTGTTTATTGTCAAATTGAACAGTATGGTGGCGGCCATTACCGATCTCTTCAATCTTTCTTATTACCCATGTAATTTTGATTTATTACCCGAATCTTGTAAATCTGTAACACTGAGATTTACAAAGACCTTATTCAATCAGAGAGTGTAGAATTTTTCTAAATAATGATAAACATATTTATATTAAACATTAAAAAAAAAAAAATACCAATTCAATGTACACATTTTTAAGTTAATAAGAATATTCTCCTTTCATAACTTTTATGTTTTATGCCAATTTTGACTTGCAAAAAGAAATTTCTGAAAAAAAAAAAAAAACAGAACATGGTAGATCCGGCTTGATTCATATGTTCAGTTACGGGCACTTTTTTATGGATAATCCTACCACGTTTCACAAAATACCAATAAGAAAAATATCGAACTTATAAAGGTGCGAAAAAACGTCCAAAACGTTCTGCATTGCACACACTTGTCTATTGTAAGAGTAATGCTTTCATTTGTGAAACAAGTCTGCTTTACAATTTTGAAGTTTGATACATTCCTTTTTCTATAATTTTTGCATTCTTTTTTTTTATCAATTTTTAATCAAACACAAGGAATAAATTTTTTAGCTCATATCAAACAGTTTCTTTTTAAAACTTCACACTTAACGGAAATTTTGGCACTAAATATTTGTGCAAGCTTTGCTTTTCCTATTGCTCAAATTTGAAAAACCTTCATGTATTGTTATAATTGGTCTGTATAAAAACCGTTTTGTATTTTCTTTGTAGGTTCAACATGGGGATACATTTGCACCTGCAGGACCCCTGGTCAACATGGAGCCTATCAACAAAGACCTCAACAACCTTTTCATCTCTTTGGAAGACGATAAATGTAAATAAAACTAACCTTTACATATAAAAGTTGTAGACAATAAAATGTAATAAAAACATAAAATTTTAAGACTCATAATATCATTTAGAAACAGGAGTTCGCATGCAGCGAAAATCTTAAACGCAATTTATAGCGTAAAGTAAGAACATATAATTAAGAGATAATCATCTGATAAAGCGTTGTGTAGTAAAGAAATGTCAAGGGGAAAGTTTGTTAAAGTATATTATTTTGCAGTTGAAAAAAGTAACGTGTAGAAATAAAAAAAAACCTTAAAGAAAACTTGACAACATCCTCAAAAATACATAGCACTATATATTTTAAAGTTACAAAAAGATGAGACACAGCATAAACGTCTATTGAGAACAATAAAATGTTTAAGACTTGAATATTTTAATAAGAATACTGCAAAAAATCAATCTAAATACCACAACATCATTAAGTAATTTATAAATTGATTTCGTGTATTTACTCTGACCTTAAAACTATATTCAATTATAACAAACTATATCATGAGTAAGTTACAGATGAAGATTCTTATGTGTTCGTAAGGAAACGTAACTGTGATGTAAGTTTCTACTGTTGAAAATTTTATTGGTATTTTTTCTATAGATGTTTTGGTAGGAAACATAAAAAATGTATGAAAAATCTTTGATAGACCAATCGTACACTGAATTATTTAAGAACAGATTTTAATTAATTACAAACTTCTGAGGCACTGACTGATAGCTGAGCCAAGTCGTGACTTGTAACGACAACCAGAGAAGAGTTTTTAAAATTTTGAAAAAAAGAAAAAGTCAGATGAGGCTAGATCAGGATTGAATGATGGGTGTGACAAGACGGTAACGTTCTCCGCCTTATATTTCACAATTTTCGATGTATGTAATGGAGCATTATCATGAATAGATGAACAAACCTAAATCTTGGCAAAGGGCGTCGTTTAAAATAATATTTCTTGAGAATTTTAGTAAAACATCTCGGTAATACCGACCTGTAACACTTTGGCCTTTGGCACTTCAATTTAAATGGCTATAACATCACATGAATAAAGAACCTTCTTTGTGCTTATTTTTTTGGCAACTACATACCCTTTTCCGTTAACCGTATTCTGTTTCCAATTAAAAAATGATTTTCTGAAATGTGCACATATGGCACATAAAAATTTATCATTTATTTCTAACAATTATTTCTAACAATTTCTTACTGTTACGAAATAGTGCACACATGTTTTGTCACCAGTAACAATGTTTGCAAACTGTCTTTGATTGAATTTTGGAAACATTTTGAGCAATTGCCTAGCGGTTGGTACTCGTACCCGTTTTTGGTCATTAATCAATATGTGCGGGATCCGTCATACAAATCCTTCGTACTTTCAAAATTCGCTTCAATATGAAATACACTCGCTTTAGCGATATGCCAACAGCTTTTTAACTTCCCCCAATTCAGCAGAAATCAGTATTACCAAATGATCTAGTTTAGTAATAAAATAAATAAAAAAATAAAAAAATACATGTGCAAAAAAAATATTTATTGACCTATTTCTGAAATAATGAATCCGTCTTTTATTTAAAACAAGTTTGTATAGTAACGGAGTTACGGTTGACTTAGAAGATTAATTTCCAACTAAAAGTACACATGGAAAAAGTCAGCATCTCAGGACACACGATTTTCACTTTGTACTTGACATACCGGTCATTAGTAGAGTGTCAGTCACTAAAAGGAAAAAGTTCATTGATATAGACTCAAAGAGTAGGCTGTCCCCTACTTACACGGCCATTGATCAAAAGAATACCCGACGCTTATAATTATGAATAAAATTTAATGAATTTTATCACGAATTGCTCCTGTTTTAATAGAAGTCAAGATCAATCGTATTTTTCTCAAACATGATGTCGAGAATTTTTTTCTTTGAAAGAAAAATGCAATATCTTGATGATAGTTAATATAATAAAATATATGTAATGTTAACACAGTAAAATGTGTGTGTATCCTTAACCGTTTTCAATCGCGCAACAGTGATGTCAAACACAAAAATACACTTAATTTCAATTAAGACGAGATTACCGATTTAATATATACAGGGGTAAATTTAATTTTCTTCGGGTCCCTGTTGCCATTGTAGCATAAAACACATCTTGCAAAATATATGGAAAACCCATGTTTAAAGATCGAATATTTTTATTACAACCAAAACCATAATAAACGTACTTTTGTCAATAGATTGTTAGATATATTATAAAAGGAATTAAAAAAATATTCAAACGTTTTATTTACTCAGAATGGAACTAGTCACATTGTAGTTGACAATAGCCTTTTCTGTAATAGTCCAATACATCATATATCAAAGTATACTGAGCAAAATTATTGAATTAAATATAGTTATCCATTCTCATTATTTTAACCTTATGGTAATTATATATAAACAAAATTTAAAAATGAGTGTTTTAATACCAACCAGTGAACAAGTATTTCGGAAGGTACATATTAAAAGTGATTTAATGTTTTCATTTGACATTGATGTGAAAAATAATGTAAAAATCAAAAGTTTTTAAATAAACATACATACACTCATATTTTTACATGTTGTCAATAATTGTTCTTGAAACTTAACACAACGTTATTTTAAAGGGTTTTGTCTTTGTCTGCCTAACTGCTTTTCAGCTATAACATTTATTTTCCATTTTCCATACACACTTGGCCTTTCCAATTATGTAGATGTGTTTTTATTTTTGAGTTAAACTGTATTGCCTGCATAAGTAAAAAAATCCAGAAAAATGTACCCAGTAAAGAATTGAAGAAAATATAAATAACATATTATCGGCTCGGTCACTATACCTCTCCAGACAACACTATAGGAGAACGGTTCCCTCAGGAGAGGTCCATAATAGATTTAGTACATCACATGTCTTTCTTTTCCAATCTATGTTATAAGCTTCAAGAATTTGCTTTAAAATTGTTATAGAATACTTCGTGGCTTCCTTCGTTTTTTTGGATGTGAACAGGTCATTCAGATCTTCTGAATTAATATTTGAAAACCGGTCGTCGGAAGCCATTTTTTATCAGACGACAAAAAAACAGAACGCCACCTAAACAAGGGGAAGTAATTTGATTTACTTTGCGGGGGGTCACGCGAGGGACTATACTTGGATGTCGGGGGACTATACCTAGTATAGTCCCGTTGCTATGCGTTGTCAGGGACAGACGATTTTTACATAAAATAGTATTTATGTAGTTATCTAATGATTATTCAACAAATTAGCAGTGTGATGTACTAATAAAATGTAGTCCGTGATAGTTTTTAATGAAGTGGATTAAAAAAGGTACTATATAAATTTCTTTTTCATTTTATATTTTTCTCACGATATTACGAAAAAAAATGTTTTTGCAAAGGAAAAATTTGCGATGTGTTTAAACAAAATCTGACATAGTTTTTTTTTTAAAAGTATCATTATAATAAGTATCGCTATGTATTAACTTTTGCAAATGGACCGTGAAATATTTGAAAATGAAATAAAGATAAAAAATAAATTAATATATCGCAAATATATATGTTCACAGCATAAAAATTTAGGAGGAAAGCTAAGTGCATGGAGGGAAATTAATTACCATTCGCAAGGGAATTGACTTACTTTTTCAAACTACTATCTATCCTAGGGCTATTCTAAATTTAGCAATAAAGATTAATGATTAGTAATGCACAGTTTTTACCATTTGTTTCTAATATTTTTTGCGACAGTGCTAAAATCATACATCAGTGTAAGACGTTGTGTGTTGGGTTGTTAAATATTTTGGTTGTATATGAATTTTTAGTCCTTGCCTAAATTTACAAATGTATAAAGTACTTGATACGTTTTAATTATATTGAAATCGTTTGTTTTAAAATCAGTTTTGTCAGTAAATTAATACTGTCTTAATTTGTATGTTCTATCGTCTTAATGAAAGAAACAAATGTTTGTATTTAGCCTTATATATATATATTTAATGCCAATACAAGTTTACATACAACATCCACAAATAGTTTCACACAATAGCACATACAGACATTCCATACTGAATAGCTCTCTTAAAAGGACAGTTTGTTTAATATCAACGAGATAAAACAGTCGTCAAAAAATTGTTAGAATCAGCACATTGAAAATTGACTTTATCTTTAAATGCTGAGTCACTTAATTTCCAAACGTATTCACTGTGAAAAAATTATTATATTGTATTTTCAATAGAACCGAGTGGACTGTTGACTACTGAAAAGTCGATGACCGTGTTGTATTTTCAAGTGTAAACGTCTTTCTATTTACCGAAAATTTTTAGAATAAACTACCCCATATAAATGACTTATGTTTATCTTCTACACTAATAGCACAATATAAAATGGAACTTTAAATAGTATTGTTATATTTGTGATCATAGTAATTTTGCAAAATAATCCTCTGACACCAAAACATTTGATTTTCAATAAAATAACTTTTACATAATTGTTTTTTAAAATAATTCAAACTGTATTGATATATTCTTACATCTCTTCCAAGGGTATACAGACTTCCATAGAATGAATGTTTTGACCCAGTAAACGGAAAATTTGGATGTGGAAGTGTTGTAGCAACATTTACTCCAATCTGAAAATATTAAAAAAAACCTGTAGTAATTTTTAGTAATTCTAAAAGTATCAGTAGTTAGTCACGAGTTATAATAAATAAAATTGTTAGATAGATTTATCGACTAAAGATTAAGTTTTGTTTTATATACGTAATAGACCATTTGCCAATTAAATGTTCCGAGTAACTTTCCTATTTAGATACTCCAATGACGGGGGACAAAACCTGAATTTTTGGTTTTTTTCGTACAAAAGCACTGTTTTTACCAAGTGTAATTTCTATGTTGTCATTTGATTTAAAAAGTTTACCAGACAAGCCTGAATACATTTGAGACATTATATGCAAAATTAAATGGTTTAAAAGATGAAAATCTTATTTTTAGCTTTTTGTTTGCCAAGAGAAGTCATGTTTTATGTAACGAAAAACCCCGAGAACTGACCGGTCAAGTTATAAAATCTTAATAGAAAACCGATTCATATTTCGGTCGGAATTTTAATTGGCAAATCCAGTATTACATTATGTGTAAATATTTAGACATATTTTATCTTATCATAAGAAAAATTTGAAAGAAAATCAATGATATAGATTTTAAGATTAAAAAATTTAACATATTTTAAACTTTTAAAAATGAAAAAAAAAAACAAAAAAAAAAACGCTTAAACTGACGCTAAAAAATCAAGCTTTAATTTTTAAAAAAATGATCATTTGTTCAACAACTTGATATTTTCTCATCACCTGACCGACGTCAACCTGCGAAGAGAATGTTTTTGCTACCAATTCAGATTTTGTATGAATAAAAGCTGTGTTCCCATGTTCGTTTTCGTTTATAATCTCTATAGCTTCGTCAAGGGTATCAACTGCAAGAACACACAGAACCGGTCCAAAAATTTTTTCTTGGTAGCACTGCATATCCGTCTTAAACAGAATAATGGAATGAAATAATCATGGGAACCCGACAAGAAGGCTATAGGTAATACAACAAACAACATAATAAAATAACTACAATAATTAATACAAATAAAAATAAATAAATAAAAACATAAGATTGCAATTGTGAAATTTGTGAACGGCCTATTCAACAATGAACACACACATACACATAAACACATGCACATTAAAAGATATTACGAGTAATGTCTAGTAAGGACTAACAATATCCGGGTTTACTTCGGGTACATCTTCAAGTTATGGCTAAGCACCGAATTATTTTCTCATTACAATTGATTTATGATAAACGTTATGACTTCAACTTTTTTATTGTCAACTTTTCTTTTTATTTTGACATAAAATCCCTGCTTCTTCTGTGCATTGTGTATTTATTTCAGAGTTATTTATGGTAGATCATATTTCAACTACATTAAAAAAAGCTGCTTACAAATACAATCTTGACTCTAGGATACTGCAATCCTAGGGTTATCAAAATCCTTAAAAGGTCTTATGGTCGCCCTCACAAGATTGTTAATAAGTACACATGTACGCTGTTACTGTACCAAACTTATACTAGATTTGTTGGACGTCTCATAGTTCCAATTCCTTTTATTCTCAAATTTGATTCTGAATGGACGGGTGTAGCTAAGAAGGAGGTGCTTAACCTGTCCAGAGCACTCGGCCTCAAGTCTTTTATAAAAGTTTACGGGTCAAACTAAATTATCCAGTTTTCAAAGTTTTACTCTCATTCTGTGATTTTGATTTGGACATGGACTGGCATGTTTGTTTAAAATTATATTTTAGGTTGTTGCCTATGTTTGTCTACTAACGTTACAAGCAGTGGTTCTAAAAACAAACATTTAAAAAACATAGTAAAACAAAAATCTTTAAGATTGGTATAAAAAAAGCTAATTTGAAACGATGAATAATATCTGAAGAATTAGTTTTAGAATAAGTGTACTGAAATATTTTTCATTGTTTGTCTTTTCTTTTTTATTCTGTTTATTTATGTTTCTTTCTGCATTATTACTACTTTCAAAATATATTTTAACTCAATAGAGCCAGGAAAAAATCTATCTAGAAGAAAAAGGTTTACAATATAACATAAAGACTGTTTATACCTTGATGTTAGACAGTATTGTAGGTCCTATAAAGTTCCCCTTTTCATAGCTTTTGACAACAATGTCTCTTCCATCTAACAACAAGTTTGCTCCTTGTTTTTCAGCAGTCTTTATTATGCCGCATATTCTGGACTTTGCTTCTTTTGATATAATAGCTGGGATCAAACGTTCAGCGGTGTTGTTGGCTGAATTAAAAGTGCCCAAGTCATAAAAATGAAATTATTTATGATATACCCTTTTTTTCTAGTCCATACATACATGCTCGGACAATTTAATAGAAGTTAATAGAAGTTAAAAAATATTAAAAGTTAAAAAAAATACTTCTAGAATTGTTGTTTTTACTTTAAAAACAGATAAGAACTGGACATATCGTAAAAATATTTATGACATTAGAATAAACGATAAAAATACAAAAAAAACTTATCATATTTAAAAAAAAGCACAGCGTGGCTATAATGTTTCTAATAAAGCTTACTTATTCGGAATTTAAGTAATGTCGACATCTATAATATCTTTGAAACACAACCGTGCGTTTCCCAATAACTATAATGATGCACATTATCTTAGCTACATTATGGAATTGAGTAATGGTGTTTGACGCCCAGTCAAGAATATATTACTTTAATCGAGACGTCGCCAGTTATAGGCCAAAATGCAGAATTTTTACTGTGCGTTGCCCTGATGTCATCATACTGCAAGGTTCTTTATGGTGACATCCGAAAGAACTTGACTTTCATTTTGTAATGCCGAGTGCTTGGCGAAAGAACAGTCACTATGCACTTTCAAGTCTTCGGTCACACTCGGGCGGGATTTGAACCCACGACCCCCCTTAATAGCGTAAGTTGTAAAAAGCCTAGTGAAATGTATAAATTGACAAAAAGTGAATATTCATATCTTACTTTTGAAATTAGTTACAAAATTAATTTGGAATCAAATCACCGACCATCAAAAATATTTGGAACTTAAAACAAATGAATATGGCAGAAGTTTTTAAGATTTTTTGAAAAAAAGGCGAGATTTCGCATATTGTACATTGAATCTAGGTTTTTAAATAATGCAAATATTTAATATCTCACTTGAAATAAATTACGACAAAGAACACTCAAATTTCATCTTTAATTTTTCCTACCGATAGCTTTTGTATGTTTTTCAGCTTCGGCTACAAATTCATATAGCCACTTAATTGACTGTCCAACAAATATAACGACTGATGTTGAGAGACATCTTTGACCAGCTTCTCCAAATGCTGACTCTAACAACTGAAATCGTAATTAAAAATATGTGTATTTTACAGCTGATACTCATGTACACTTTGGATAAAAAAATCAGAGAAATATTAAAATATGATGTGTGATTTCTCTATCACAACATGAATATTTAAGTTTCTTTTCCTTATAATTTACGGGGATAGTGCATAACATGATCAAATAAATGCCTTCGCTAAATAATTATTTAGCCCTCTTCCACAACTAAGAAGTTTCATTAAATTTGGTAGGTTTTTTTTTGTTTCTTGAACCAGTCCTTGTTGAAATCGTTTTTGTTTCTCACTTACACACATGAACTTCGCTCAAGACGTTAAGGCCGGTTGGTCCGAAAGAGTAAGCACCACCTGTCTATCTATCCTAACCCGCCACATGCAAAACAAAATTTTACACTGAAAGGAACATATAAACTATAGGGCGTCAAATAGTTCCAGCTAAAGCTTGGATACAGGGTATTTAAACTTATCAACGATATTGTGATGACGGCAATAAAATTTTTAGGGGCTTGTTTAATCTAGGCTTGTAAGTACCCCGAGTCAACATTTTATTTGTAAGCAACATGCGTCGTGATTGGAACAAGCTGTACCTGACCGTGTTAAATGTGAAACAAATACACTATAATAAGCAGACGAAGAAATACAACTGCAAAGAAAAAAAGGTTACACTAGAAAAAATAAAATCATCGCGTTTGTCATAAAGCTTTTAATGTAGCCTTTCATGGATGTCATTATTGAGGTGAAGCAGAAACATGGATTTTCAGTCGTATCTTATATTTAAATCTCAAAGGAAGGATAAGTCTCAAAAATTCCAGTACTTGTACAAATCACATCCCAAAAACAAAGTAAAAACTTTGAAAGCTGGCAAATTTAGTTTTACACGTGAACTTCCGTTAGGGATAATACTGCAAAGAAATGGAAAGTTGAGAATAGGGAAATTGAAGTCATCACTTTTGTCGTATAGCTTCAGATTTAACCTTTCATGTATGTCATAATTGAAATATTGGTTCAAATATGAAGCAGAACATGGAGAATCCGTCGTGTCTTTTATTCTAAGCTCGGATAGATGGTATTCACATATTCTCCAGATTTGGGATTATTTACAGATAGACTGTCATCTATATATCTGTACGTGTAGTTGAATGATTCGACGACAGTCTTTTCTCCAGATTTTACAAGGTTCTGTAAAAGTTATGATTCATATAAATAAAGAAACAAATCAGCAAGCAAAGGCGCACGGTTTGTGCCCA
This sequence comes from Tegillarca granosa, assembly GCA_029721355.1. Taxonomy (NCBI): domain Eukaryota; kingdom Metazoa; phylum Mollusca; class Bivalvia; order Arcoida; family Arcidae; genus Tegillarca; species Tegillarca granosa. The sequence continues at coordinate 28,702,120 of CM056605.1, forward strand.
TGGTATACTGATTGTTTGTTGGAAAATAATATTGCCAAACACAAGAAATATGTTGTCTTTCAAAAACTGTAACATTTTATTGATGACATCTTCAGTTTATTTTTTGTTTGTAGTCTGTATGATGTTTTACAAAAAAACAGAATGCCTGTTGAGAACTAAATATTGATGTCTTTGTTTACCGTTTTTTGTAAAATAATGACATGTGAGTGATTTGTTTTAGAGGTTTTTTCAATTTAGAATGAGGGATAGGGGTGTAAAGGGTAGAAAAATCAGAAGTTTTATACTTTTTACCGAAGAAAGAGTATCAGAAATAAGATGGTCATGTAGTTCTTTAGAATTTGAGAATCCACATTTGGTAGATGTTAGACGTAGAATAGTACTTTTTCTGAATAAGTCTGAAGGCCATCTTTGACGACTGTCAAAATTGTGTTAGAATTAATGATAATGATTTAGTAATACATTTAGAGGAACCTGCTATTATATCTTTCCTTGAATGGATTTTTGTCAAATTCTGGAATTCACTACCAGTAAGGCAGGTAAAATTCTTCCTGTTTTAAATTGACACCGAAGGACTCAAAATTCCCTTATGATTGGAAAGAACATCTATTTTAGTAAAATTAGTTTTGGTATAAGTAGGAATTTATTTCAACGAAGCTCCTAAATAAGACATTTGGCATAGAATTATTTTACAAACGGAAACAGTGTTACCTGTTATATATGTCCGTAAGTAATGCAGAAATCATAATAAATCATAATAAATGACATTCACATATTCAGTTTGATTGAAAGAAAGAACATCATCTATATATCTGTCTTTGGTGATGAATAATTTAGCGACTGTCTTCTCTTTCTCTGCCTTAAATGAATTATGAAAAACATCGGGAAGCAAAGATGCAAAATTTTAACTCAATGGCATACAGATTATTTGTAAGTAAATTATATTGCCAGACAATACAAATATGTTGTCGATCAAAACTTCTGACGTTTTGTGAAAGGTATCTTAGTATTTTTGTTTGCAGGTTATATGGTGGTTTACAAAATAAATTAGAGTTTCTGTTTAGCAATAGATATTTATAACTTGGCTTTCCGTAATTATAACAGAATGACAAATAAAATGATTTGTTTTAGAGATTCTTTTACTATGTAATTTAAGAATGAGACAAAGGAGTCTTCAAAGCCGGTACCACTACTTGCGTAGTAAAACTCCAAGAGGGTATTCTTAACTAAGTAGTCAATGCATTGTATTGAAAAAAATGTATCGTGTAGCTAATATTTTAGTCATCTTCATTTTTGAAACATTTATAAAAATAAGGTAAGATCCCGCATGCAATGCATTTCTTAGCTGGAATTGAATTCACATAAATTTGAAAGTTTGGATTCACTTTTCTGTAACTCTTTGAATAATATTTATTGTACCTATCAACTTTTCGGTCCCTATTGTCACTTATGTGCATATACGGCATATTAAAGTAAATAGTTTTAAATGTTATATATTTAGACATTCAAGAAGACAGTTAATCCGAATTATGGAAAATTTACAATTTACTTACCATCTTAATGAAGTTAGACTTATCCTGCATCTGGCATTATGACCATATGATTCTTAGCTCCCTAAGATAAGGTTTAAAATAAATAATTAAACGGTATAATTTGTAACTTTTGTAAGTTAAAATTTAATTCAAACTGGCGATTCTTTTATATAAAGACAAAAAAGCAGTCTTAAAAACTTTTATTTTACTTTCTCCTTTGTAAACTTAAGTCTTTATTGTATTATGAAAATTCTATATTATTTAAAAGTATTTACATTATTGATATAAAACCCCTTGGCAAATGTTAGTTAAAAACATATTTAAGAAGATCGATTGAACGTATAAATACAATGAAAAAAAAGACAATTTAAAACAAAGATAATAGCTTTATTTTACATTTAAATTGTTGGAAATATTTTAAATTTTACGACATATACACTTATATACACTTTTCCAAAATTTTGAAATTAAAAAATCAAAACAATCATATATTGTATCTTTTTTATCTTAGATAAAGAGACTTTATGTAATTTATACAGTTGTGGATTGTAAAATATGCAAAATTTTTATTATTGTAGTCATTCTAAATTTTTTATGGTATTAACAAATGGAATACAGATGTTTGAGTTTGAATACTAATATATTTGACATCAAATTAGCCAGATACAATTCATTATGAGCTTAAATCTTACTATAAGAAAAAGCTTTGTCTGCGAGTGGTAAATTTTTTTGTAACTGCTTAGAATGGGTCGTAACAATAATTGACATTCTTCCCTCTTATAACCATAATTGACAATCTTGCCCATTGTTTGTGTCTCTTACAGTTGCAATGCAAAATATGCGTGCGATTCACGAAAAATGCTAATATAATTTAATTTGAAGTAAAAATGACCTTTAGTTATAATAAAACGCTTTGTTTGAAAGATTTTTTATATTAAGAATTATTAAAGTCTTTACCTTCTTTTCAGTACATATAGTTAACTTCTAAAGATAAATTAATAAGTACTTTTTTTCAACATGTTCTATTTAACATTCTTTTAATATGTTTATACAAAACTGGCCTTTAATGAAAAATCAAGTTGGGTAAAATATAACAATTAAGCTAATTTTGTAAAGACACCACGATATTTTGAGCATTTTTTGCTTCCAAAAATCTAGTTTAGCAGATTTATTTAGTTTTTTGTGCTTTTAAGTCTATTCAGTTGTAAAAGTCAATTCAGTGCAAAGCAAACAATTTTGAAGATACAGAGTCGGTTTATTGCTATATCATTTATACTCACATTGAAACACTGAACTCTTTTAAATCTCTGTCCTGCACAGGAATATACAAACTGGCCCTGAAATTAATCAAGCTGTATGGATTAAACATATTTTTACAGATATTTGCTATCGGTTGAAAACATTTTATATTTTTTTTGACAAAGATATTTAGCGAATCAGTTTTTGTGGTACCATTTTGATGTAAGGTAGGTTACTCAGGTATTGTACCGTTATTCAAAGAACAGACACCGATTTGCATTTGCAAGCTTTACACTTATATAGAATTGTTTTTAATTAATACAATTTAATAATTTTCAGAAAAAAGAGAAATGTGACAAGATCTGAGCACATATCGCTTTGCATTTTGAATATTTCTGCGAGTAGAAATAGTTAATGGAAACTTCCAACATATTGAGCACTCCAGCAAACGAGTTTAATATATTTTGTTTGTTTTTTTATTTGATACATTTTAACGCAGGTCTGCTTTTCCCCAATGCTTGCAGAAGCTAGCAAATCAGAACATAAGCAATGTATTTGTTTTTAAACGTTTCCTGTCAATTGAAACATGTTTTAAAACAATCTTTTGAAAAATATATTGAAAAAACTATTAACTTTAGCCATATCAATTTCATATATATTAATAATAATTTTAGTTCTTGCCATTTTTGTTGATCCCCAAAACGTCACCGCTTTGACTGACTCATGTTCACAGAGGTACTATGTAACTACAAAAGGAAAATGATAATATAAATTGAATTAGCACAAGGGTAATAAAGTTCCATCACGTCTGATGTCAGTTTTAGGTTCTCTAGAGGAAGCATCTGGTTAGATTAGATTAATGTTGTATTATGCACCGTTCAGGATTGTTTCATTATATCGACGTGGTCAGTCCTGGTATGGTTAAGAAAACCGGAGCGAATGAACTAAAACTTTCTCATTTAAAGATTTACCCAAATGAGGTTCAAACCTTGGTAGTGAAAGGCACTGTGATCCGTGAGCTCTCACTCGGCCACCGAGTCAATAAATAAAATTGTTGTCTCGTTTAGTATCTCGTGTGCTTTTTTGTTTCATGTGCATTCTGCATTTAATCTCGATTTTTTTCATCATATTCTCTTATCATTCCATGCGTTTTGATAAGAAATGTTGCAAGAGAAACTTCGACAATAACATTCTAATTTATTTATTATTTTTATTGTTTAATTAATGAAAATTCCTATGCATATACAGTACAAGTCTTAGAAAACGGTCAAATTTAAACAATTGAACATCGGCTAATTATTCTAAACTAAATGATAATAAAGAAATAAAGTTTAAAACGCAATGGAAGAAATATAAATCGGAATGACTTACTCAGTGAAATTTGTATCTCAGCAACTGCATCAGCAACAGTTTTTCCTGCTTCAAAAACAAAAGCATGCTCAAATTGTTTCTGTAGAAATAAAACATTTGTGTTTTCATATTTCAGCGGTAAATGTAATATGATTTTTAAAAATTGTTTTAGTTTTAATTTTGATAAACTACTAACTTTTATTTCTGATTTATTTGTCAAATATTGAAGACAAAAATGTATACGTGATAAAATAAAATGAGGAAATAAGGGAAACAGGAAAAAATCTTTCATATTTATCAATCTGCTAGATAACATTTTTGTTACTTTTTTACATAATTTTTTTTTCTTTTTGCATAAATACATTAGCACACATTTACAAATAATTTTAACTTTAATTTTAATCATACGTTTTGTTACAATTAGTAATTCTTCAAATACAATTAAAATCCATAAATAAAAGCAAATATTATATAACACAAATACGTGTTAAATTTTGATGTGCAATATATGCACATTTTGGACAATCATTCCTCATCAATGACACTAGGGGCCGAAAAAGTTTGATAAATATCAACATCAGCCAAATATTTGAAAATTAATTAATCTAAAGTTCCAAAATTATATAAATCTAAATCCAGCTAAGGAATGCCTTGCAATCATTCCTCATCAGAGACACTAAATTAAGATTAAGATACAAAAATAGTTTACTTAATAACAGAATTCTATGGTCTTCATTTGAAAAGGGTTTTAATCATACAAGAATTTTACACTCACTTTGTGTTCTTTTACCAAATCATACAATTTTCTTAAATTTACTTGTCTGTATACAATTGGAATCTTTGAAAGAACTGATGCAGCCTGAGTAGCCGATGACATGGCGTTTTGTAGTTCGACAAAAGCTGACTTTGGTACATACGAAATAATCTCATTGTTTTCCTTTAAAAATGTAACAATTATATTTCAAGTCTTTTGTAAAATATTATTGAAGACCTGATTTGTCTGCGCAATGCAGAAATCATCTGCAAGCTGCTATTTCTGATGGATTCTGCTAAACCATGACGTGCAATTTAACCCTTTAATTGTAAATTTTATAAAAACTGTATCATATTTTCGATTTAAAACTTCAGGCATTTCCAGTAAAATGGCAATAACCAACCCCCATAGAATAAGTATCCCTATGTTACATACTTTTCAATAAAATATATTGAATAAAAATATCTCTTGCCATGAGAACACAGACAAAGCATTTATACCACAAATATATGAAAATTTCCACGTTTTTCCTTAAGTCCATAATATTGCTATTATCTTGATTTTTGAACACTTGAAATAAATTTTCTTGCTTCTAAATCAAAGTTAGGCATCAGTCAAATACACTTGATAAAGATAATTTCAAAATAAGTTTGTTTTCACAAAAATATTAATAATAATAAATAAATACAAATAAATAAAATAAATAAAATAAATAACATAAATAAATAAATGAATAAATCAATAAATTAAAAAAAATCAATGTATTCGGGTCAAATTCTTAAAAGTGAACAAGCTTTATATACAAAATCTATTTTTGTAGGAGAAAAAAGACCACTATTTCGACACAAAATTTTCTTTATGTTTACGAGATTTAATAACTACATATATTATTATATATTGATTTTACTTTTCTTTTATAATAAAAGTTCAAAATTATTTTCAGTTAATTATCGGTTACCATGGCAGCAAACATAATAAAAACGTATTAAAAACGTGAATTTGTATACAAATCAACCATATTTTGACAATGTCTAGATATCAATAGTCAGAAAACGTGCATTTTAAACGAAAAAATTCTATTTTAACACCTAATGAAAAATAACACAAAGTAACCTTTGAAATATTTCAAAGTTTGAAAGCTTAATGAAGATTTAAATACTCGCTTTATCTTTCGTTTGATTAGATTTAAGGTCACGTCGGCATTCAAATTTTGGACTGTCACTTAATTCACCTGTGGCTCTTTGACGCTAAGCTAAATTAGATTATATTGTCTATTTAAACACAATTTGAGGACAAATCGCAATTTATATTTATAGCCGCCGCTTTAGAAAATTGTATTGTAAGTGATCTGTACAGATTTACAATTAAGGAAAACACCGTATGTATACATTATTTGAAAATATGGTTGATCTCGCTTACGTGAATTCTTGCTGTAAAACATCCTCACAGTGCACGAAAGTAGCTCATTGTCAAATTTAATTTAAATATGTACACGTCAATTTAAATATATATATATATATATATATATATATATATATATATATATATATATATATATATATATATATATATATATATATATTCAAATTCCTTTCACTCAGAAAAGGTCTTAATCATCATGACATGCTTTAATTATCTAACTTTCGTGAGAAAAATGCATTTGTCATATCATGATTTTTCGTATGTCTTAAAGAATTTTCTGACTAATTAATAAACTCACAGGACTATGTAATTCAACCCAATTATCTGTTTGTGATTCGACCTCTCTTCCGTGTATAAAGAGTTTAGTTGTTACCTATCAAAACAAAAATATCATGATAAACATTCCTCATAATAAAAAAAAAAGATAATTCAAATATTAAACTTCTATCGTATAAGATTGCTTTTCATGAGTCCATATCAAATATGGAAACTTGATAACCAAAACACGCTAGTATGGATAACCAGTTTGGTACACTTATATGCGATAAGAACAAAGGTCTTGTGTGAATAATCGGCCTTACAGTGTAACAAGAAATAAATTAAAATGTAAAAAGAATTATAGGTCAGCTTGGTTTTCACGTATACATATTGTTAGCGTACTAATTTTTCTAGAACCGTTTCTGATTTCCTATAGTTTTGACATAAAGAGTTTCAGAAAAGCATTTAGACAGAATGAACATATTGCTTTTTTATCATAAAAACATTTATTAGTGTTGAAAACGGATATACAATTTAAAAACAAGGAAGTGGTAATTGTTTTATAAAAGCAAAACATAAAATGTGCAGTGAAGTAACACTTCCGATGTTTTAAGTTTTTGGTTCTGAAAACAGTTAAATTGCTTGAAAATGTATTACAAAATAACAACTTAGAAACATTGAAGCGATACATTTTTCTTGCTTATGCGATGGTTGCAAAAAAATAATTATTATTAAGCCATCGTTTACTAATAAAATACGTACCATTGACTTCTGACTGCTGTTATACAGAGACTTTTTCAGTTGTTTTAAAGAAATTCTGCAATACTGTATCTAGAAAAAGCGTTAATTTGGCAACAAATTTAATTATCAACCGGTTAAACAGTTTAAAGTTATGTTTCAGTAGATGCTTAAAGCGTGCAACTGAAAGTTAGACAATGTGAAAAAGATTTAAATTGCTCAAATTCTTTCAGTTTTTTTTTGTTAACTGTGGTGTTATAGTTTCCCTCTACTTCTTTGATTACTTTTTTTTTTAATATCAGACTTAAATCTTTAAACTTATATGAAGTTTGTTATTTTGTTCCATCAATTAATTTACTGTTCATTACCTTATAATATTCAAAGAAAAGGCTTTGAATATTCAATATATTGAATGAAAATTAAACTCCATACTGTATTCGTTCATAAGAGTTTTATTTTTTAGCAGTTTTGTTTTTCAAATAAGTTTAAAATCAAATTCAAAGCTTACTTTTATGGTAAAATTTATAGACACGTGTAAAAACACATTCAAGAGACACATCAAGATTTTGTCAAGACTGGAAGTGCTTACCCTTTCTAGAGCACCCGGCATCACTTTCTTGATTGAACTTAAGTGTATAACTGAATTGGCCAGTTTTTAAAGTTTTTACTTTGTTTTTCGGGATTATGATTTGGACATAAATTGGTATATTTGTGTTTTATTTTGTTAAATATATATTAGCTATTGGAATTGGCTGGTAGTGATCTTTCATACATTGCAGTTTTAATTTTATGTAAACAATAACCATCTTTTACTCCACAGTGGTTATATATATGATCGACTGACACTCTGGCACATAAAGTAAATCCTTTAAATAAATGCGCTTATAAGAATATTCAAATAAATTTATTTGTTTTAATGATAATAACAAAAAGTAGAAAAACACCAAAACAAATATTTATTAATTTACGCCATGATGGATTTTATTATTTATAAAATTTATTTTATTAATTAATTGCTATTGAAAAGAAAAATATCTAATTGTAATCTTATTATTAAATATTACTATTAACAATTAAGTCCGAAAAACATTCTCAGAACATCTTTTGTTTATAACCCGGTAGGTATGTAAAATAGATAAATTCTTAAAATGTCGATTTTTCTGGACCGGTTTTGATTTTTAGTTTCTGCAAACAAAGGTAAGGATTTAAATAGTGGTCCATATTATAATATAGTAAAATCATTTCATGAAATTAAATAAAATCTAATAATTAATTTTGTTTTAATTTTGCCTTATATTTCATTACCCTACAAAATTATTCCATTCAACTACGTCTAGAAGAAAAATAATCAAAATCTAAAAAAAATATATGATTTACTTTCGTCTATATGCATTTGGTTGTACGAGAACACAATATGTCAAAGAATTATATCACTTTTGTAAAAAGCAGTGTATCTATAAAGATAAAAACGGAGACTTAAACTAAGCTAATGTGGATCTATTCTAGATCTTTGAATACTTTGATATTTAAATATATGTATACATACCCTTTTCAATGAAGAAAAACGTGTGTGAATCACAGAAGCTATTACCATTTTATTTTTTGCGGACTTTCGATCACTATTTCTTGTTTGTTAAATGCCTATACACATTTACTTGTACAATTAAGTTATTGCACGACCTAAGAATGTTTATATAAAGACAGTAACGTGTGATGTTTTTCTTCTATTTTTCTGTCTTGGATTTGATTAAGGGCAGAGTTAATGCAGATCTTAATAAAAGACAGTTACATCATTCTAGACGTATAGCATTTCTGTTTTATATAACCTTGTTTTGTGATCCTTGTGGGATGATATAAGCGTAAACGATACTTCATGATCTGTCATTTTTGCCTTCATAGTATACGCCGCTCACGAACAGAGGTCATTTTTTACTAAGCTATAACGTTCCCTGTATCTGACTAATGTTACAACTTTTTGTATGTTAATTATTAAAACATGGTTTATATTAAAGATTTTCAGCCTTTGTGTGGCGAACACTTTTGATAAAGATTACAAAATAAAAGAATTAAAGAATATATATAATGTTTTCGAGATCTACCGTATACTTCGTAAAATTAGGTCAAAAATGTAAACTAAATCACCATTGTTTTGACATGACTAAAATTATTTTCGAATTTTTAATTTTTCCTTGTTTTTCTTTTATCTCCCATGATTTTGGCATATCTATCGTTTTAATTGAGAGCAGAGAAATTAATTATAAATATATACCGGATTACCATTTTACGTGTCGTTTACAATTTAAGTCAATGTGATGTTGCACATAGAGATCTTACTTATGGCAAGACTAAGTTGATGAAAAAACGAACTTAGTTCAAGTTTATTGGATATGATATTCTATAAAATTATGCATAATTTACTATCCCAAACATAGAAAACATGGACAAAGAGAACTTACCCATAAGGACTATTCTGCCTTACATTTCTGGTGGAAGTTAATGTGTTAACTAAATTTCCTAATTATAAAGTTCTTACTTATGATTGAAAATGGACCGGTATGTTTTTGTTTTATTGACAACAAAATAAACATGTAAGACAGAATACAGAAAAAATTAACAAAATAAGCAAGAAAATACATATTTTTATATATAACACAAATACCTGTTAAATTTTGATGTGCCAGATGTGCACATTTCGGAAAATCATTCCTCATCAGTGACACTATATATAATTATTAAGCGTTGAAAGGTATTCCCGATGATATAATACAAAGAATGAATCAAAAACATACGGAAGCACAACACCAAAACAAGGGTTCTAAAACCCATTTCACTTGCAAGTACGCCCGGTTGTTGGACCGATTGGTTTGATGCTAATAACGGAATTACCGTTGACATTCGTCCGTATAAACCTAGTTTGGAGACGGTTGCATCTCTGGTAGATTTTGATACAAAGTGTATGATATTTATTCTTTTATTATTTATGATCACAGTATTAAATGTGCCATCTTATGATTCTTTTACAATTTTCAGCTATTTATTTTGGTTTGTAGTGGTTATGCAAAACATTCAGTAATAGAAACCCAGGATCAAATACAGTATTGCAATGTTACGGCATTATACTACAGTGATAGTACAGGAGATATTTCTGAAGTCATCTGATGGAGTTAAAAAGAAAATATTCAAATATCTTAGCATCTGTCAGGAGAAGATGATATTCAGCAAAATATTTTAATTAAAATTTGAAACGTCAGGTAAATAGGAGTCAAAAATCATGATGTACTGTGAATACATTTAAATTCGTGGGTTCCAATTTTTGTTGATGTCAGAAAAAATACCATTTCGTTGGATGATGAATTCGTTGGTTAAGCACCTGTAACCTTCTTGTTTTGAATGAAACTGCCATTGATGTTTGGAGAACCATTTTCCCCACTGGTGACCTCGCGATGTATTTTCAGGTTGAGTATCAAAAGAAATTATGTTGATTATGTATATTTAAAGCAATCAAAATCAATGTTATTATGAATGAGGGCAGTGAGTTTGTAATCACGCCTCGAGGGGTAAATTTATTCATATTCAGAAAATTTCAGAGATTTGCAAATATATTCGTTGACATAAATTCGTTGGTCATGATGTCCACGAAAACAACGAAAATTGGAACACCACGAAAATTAATGATTTCACAGTATTTGTTTGCTTTAGCTCCCAAATTTTCTTCAAGATATGAATCTGATTTTGAAAAGATTTATTACACAATTATCAATAGAAAGACGATTAAATACATTGATGGTTGGTAATGACTGATGTAATGCACATGTGTTAAATAGATTTGAAATTAAAAACTCCGCAAAATGCCTAGATTTTATCAAAATCAGAAATTAAGAGCATTTTAAATGGTAAATTTCAGGCGTACGCCATAATGATGTTGCTCATCGTCTCGGAGTGTCCCGAGTGACTATCAGTGGAAATGTTCGGCGATTCACTTTACACTTATACGACAGGCCCTAAAAAATCACCCAAGCTAGGTTCTTCTTTAAATATAGAGCGGTCCAAAAGAAAGTTAAATTCAATAGATTTAAATTGATAGTTGACCACATCCTGTTTTATAGACAGTAAGCCTTAAGGGCAGTTTTAAAGATGAATCAGGTACTTTAATTTTCCCAAATTTACATACAAATCAAGGTACTGAAGAGCTGAATACTTTTGCCATATTAACTGATTGGAGTGTTTTAAGGTGCACACTTATTTTATTCATTTTGCTTGAAACAATGTTGAAGCTTAAATGTGACAAAAGTTATAAAATTGTATGAGATATAAATTATTAGTTCATATAGATTTCAGAAAAATCAGTTCAGTCATAAAATGCATAAACTCTGAAATGAGATCATTGCACAGTCTAGACTACATGATCACCCCCTTAATTCTTAAAATATCTACATGTAGTTTAATTTTAAAATTGAAAAAAGTATTGCAATAAGGGTTTGTAAGGAGACTGAAAATTTAAGTTTCCTCTAAACTTTAAGTTTCATGTCAATTATATTCACACTTTGAGACAATAAGGGTAATCAAACATTTAGCATTTTGAACCATCCTATCAGAGGGATTCTACTATACTTGTGCAACAAACCTACACTAAACATTTGAAATACAACCTTAGATATTCAATTCTAACTGTGTAATGTCTTAAAAATTTACATTAAAACATTCTTTTGAGTTGAGTGTACACTTAATTGAGTGAATTATTGTGAACTTGGTGACGTTTGCAACATAACAGTGAGTCAGTGGCAAGTCACACACCAACAACTTTACTTATTTACATGTTAAAAATTGTCATAAAGCATCTCTTGTTTTTTTATCGTTATTGTCATGAAGCATTTTCAATGTATTTTACGATAAAATTTAAAATATGCTTTACGACAAACTCATTTTTGAAACCAAACATATTCACAAAGCATTGTCACAGACAATATATCTCGCCGATGGGTTCTAATGTTTTCAAGAAGGGCTCAGTTTGAATTTGTGTAGAAGAAAATGAAGGGAAAAGCACTGCTCTGTTTCCCAATAATATCTATCTGAGGTTTACAGTTGATATGTTCTATACACTGCTATGGGAAACATGAAATAGCCCTGAAACGAAACTCCGACAGACGCACTCTGCCAAAATATCCCCTCAGCTTAAGAAAATAATCCAAATAAGAATACTACTCAATATACACATTGCTGAACTAATCAGGAGCAATAATCCAGAGTGAAATAATCATGTGTTTGTCATGATTACTTTTTTAAAATTTAGTGTGCCCCCCCCCCGCAATACACACATGCATGTACATGTACTGAGTAGTGTGAAACAAATTCTAATGAGGCAAACTGCAAGTAAAACAAAAGAAATAGAAACGTCCGAGAAAAAATTTGACAAAATGAAAGAAAAGAAAACAAGAAAACTCACCAGTGAAGATTATTAACATGGGACATTTGTCTTCTTTCACCTCTTAAAACGGCTTAAAAGAACCTTTAAAGGAGTTGGTTCACAAAGCAGGTCTATTAGCCTAAGATTTTTTATGAATTAAAGAAAGAAGAAAGAAAAAGAACTACATCTTTGACGTATTTTTCTTCAGTGAACGCTTGTCTTTCAATTACATTTATTAATAGAAATCAAAACTGGCTTTAGTCATAGTAATGATGGCTAGGAAAGTAGCAAAATTCTTGAAAATCGGCGTTTATGCACCATTTTGGACCAAACTTTGAAAAAATTCAAAGTGGCCACATTCCTCGATCAGGATAATTTTTGGATTATACAAGCGATATCACTAACCTTTAATATTATATCCCGTTTTTTCGATGATCGAGGGCTGTGGCCAGTGCTAAAATCGTCTTCAAACCACTTAAAATTTTGTGTATCGAACGCAGAGTTGCGTAATCTTTTGGAAATCCCTCCTTTTTTAAGAAGGAGAACCATACGGAATACCGAATGTATGTGTATGTTACGGAAAAAGAATGTTGTGGAAGATTTGGTTTCACTTCGTATAAACTTGAAATGGTTGAAAATTGAGAACGAAAGAAAACATAAGTATTTGTTTAATCATTTGATACTTGATACGACGATAAACTCTTGCAAGTTACTAAGTAATTAACAGATTAAAAACGGGTGTTACCGTCACATTATAGGGCCTATTCAGTTTTGTTTTATTTATAGGTATAGTTCGATTTTGTTTGGATATATGTATCTTACGTGGAAATATTTATTATTTTTTACGTTGCTGTTTTAAATAAAACTGTTGGTTAAAAAACATTGCAATCTTTTTTATGAAGAAAAGAATTATTTATATAGATTAGCAGACGTTCCATTCACATAAACATTACGTCGAATATTAAAAACAATAAGCTGATTAATGTTTGGGTTACGATTGTAAAGAAAATATATATATTTTTTAAATTGATATTAAATTAAATTTAATTAAAAAAAAAGAATGAAAGAAAACTGATTTTCAGTTGTGATAAATAACCTGTAAACTTTATATAAAATTTCAAGTCTTTGATATTGGATAAGAGCTCGATAGCCGCGAGGGTTAATACGCAAGGACAGCCTACTGATGGTCCCGAGTTCACATCTCGCTAAATTTTTTTTTTCAAATATATTAAACATATTTAAATATTTATTAAACATATTTAAATATTTAATTATTTTTTTATGTTATATTTATTATCATATCTGACTTAAACATGCATGTATAGGGGGTACCTTACTATAACCCACAAGGTCATAGGGTTTATAATTGGGTTCTTACTATACGAGGGACTTTAACACATGTTGGAAATGCATGAGAAAATTTAAATTTTAAGTCTTTGAATCTTGATCGGTGAAAGTATAGTTTGACCAAGTGTTGAATCATGTTTGCCACACAGTACTTTAGATGACGCAAAGTGCAACTGTCTTCGTGGCATACCGTTATACATTCGCTTTTCAAATTATTATCTCAACAATTAAGGGTTTAAGTTGTAGTTTTTCTCTTACTTTCAGGATGCCTGGAAATTGCCCTAAATACTTCCCATGTGTTCTGTGCAACAAAAAAACTAAACCTACAGAACGCAGGAACATTAATGCATCACTGGGAAAGTATCCGAGGAAGCATTTTATGTTAGAAACAAAATCTACGGATACACTTTGTAATAAATGCAGGCATCACTACTATAAGACAGAGTGCAAGGAAACATCATCTCATGTTAACACAGCAAGCAAAGATGAAGAGGAATATATACCACCACCACCGAAACACAAAACTGCTAAAATATCAAGTCCACCATCAGTCATGCTCTCTATCCCATCTACTTCAAAAAGCCACTCTTATTGCTTCATATGTAAAAAACCTGGACACAAGTTAGTTGCTGTACCTGCAGATGCTAGATTTAACGCATTTCTAAGAAAAGAAATAATTATACCGTCTGGCTCTCGATGTTGTTCGGATCATTTGAATGAAGGTAAACTGAGACAAGAGTATATGGATACTATTAAATGTAGCAACACATCTGTATTTCTAAACAGGTCAACTGTACTTGAGCTTCTGAAGAAACTGAGAACACAAGCATTACGTAACGAGCAGTGTAGAATAGACTTCGATTCTGATCACGCGTTGTCTTCAGCAGATTATTTAAACATGACAGGTATTACTAAGGAGAACTTTGATGAACTTTGTAGCTTTTTTGTTAGTGATTTTGTCAGAAATACGCCAATGAGAAGCACACTTACATCTTTGGGAATTTATCTGTTCAAAATGAGAGCCGGAATATCAAATAAAGTTTTATCCACTATCTTTAATATTTCAAAGTCTAGCTTACGGCGTGCTATATGTTCAGTAAGAAAAGCGCTTATGCACAATTTTGTCCCAAAGTATTTAGGCTTATCTCATATAACTCGTAAAGAAGTTATAAACAATCTTACAAGAACATTGGCACAAACATTATTTGGCGATATTACCAATTTAGAGGCAATATTAGTGTTAGATGGAACTTATATATACATTCAAAAAAGTGGTAATTTTCAGTTTCAGAGACGTACCTTTTCTTTACATAAAGGACGTCCTTTAGTAATGCCAATGATAGTAACAAGTACTACAGGTTACTTCATCACCGTTGTTGGCCCATATATGTCGGATTCCAAAAACAGTGACGCCAGTATATTAAAGCACATGTTATTACGCAATATCGAGGACATTAAAAACTGGTTAGAGGAGGACGATATATTTATAGTCGACCGAGGATTTAGGGATGCATTAGATCTATTAGATGATATGGGTATTAAAGCAGAGATGTCATCCTTCATACAGAAAGGCCAGAAACAACTCTCAACCAATGAAGCAAATTCTAGCAGATTGGTTACAAGGGTAACTACATTAGAATACTCAAATGAACTTAACTGAACAAAATTATACAAACGCAAGCCTAAAAGATGTGATATAAATTAAAACAACTATAGTTTACAAAACTGGATAAATTTTTTAATTGTGAATCAGACTTCACGTACAGAACCTAACTTTTCAGTTTACCACTGACATAGATTAATATGCCAACCGTTATTAATACACGTACAAATTGTAACTAGACACTTTGATTCCTACCGGTATTTTAATTTAACATAGAGACCACCAAACACTAAAACCGGTCCTTGTTTTCTGAGCAGGTGCTGACAAAACAAAGACTGGTCGGCACAGAGTTAGGATAATGTGTCGATTGATATATTTTATTAACTGCGGCATATTTTCTGAGTGCGACACCTTGTCACCACTGGAAACACTTGATTAAAATATCACTGCCGACAGTGGGATTTCATCAACATCACTCAGTGAGCTAGCTCTTTAATTCAGTTTTTCCGGATATCCGGAATAACACATAGTCATTGAAACGCAATATAGGAAATAGATTAAGCCTTTGAGAAAATTTTTTCAAAGTAACACACATAAATACTCTCTCTCTCTCTCTCTCTCTCTCTCTCTCTCTCTCTCTCTCCTTGTCACTCGATAGAATTTATTTTACATGAACTTTAAAATATTTTATATGCAAAATCATATATTTTGCTCACTAAATGTTGTCTAAAAATGCAAATACATTGTCACACTCTATATTTTTAATGAGTAAACTATTTTTTGTCCATAGGTTCGATGGGTAGTAGAATCTGCGAATGCCAGAATTAAAAGATGGACATACTTGAACCATGTTTTACCTACACACCTAGTCCCATATATCGGCGATGATGTTCGAATAATATGTTCCATCTGTAACAAGTATTTGCCACCGATTTCTCCTGGTACGGCATGAATTTTTTAATAGATTTTCAGCGAAATACTTCATGTTTTTGTTATGGATTAAAGTTTAATAATAGTAATAAAAATAACTCTATTTCTCAAGAAAATAAGAATGTGCATAAGTTATAACTAAAAGCATACATTACAGGTTTTGTTATGTGGAAACTATTATCAGACCTGAGGTGTAGCTTCATTTTTAAGTGTCAGTTAAAGTTGTGTTAATAAAATCGAGCTCACATATTCCAGTTTAACCTAATTATGTTGCTGAAAGGGTAACCGAAAACAATAAGACATTTAATTTTGCTTTGATAAAAATGAAAAAAGCACGTTCTCTCTTAACTTATTATGTGAATGTTTAAAAACATTCTTTTAGTATCATAAATATATGTACACAATACAAATAAAACTCTTAAATGTTTTCAGATAGTGAAGATGACCAAGCTTTGGGGTTGAAGATGCTGTATCTCTCCAAGCAAATAAACACTTTGAAAGAAAGGATAGAAACAGAAAGTCTGGAAAGACAACGGACAGTATGGAAAGAACCAGAAGACTGTCTTTTGAATTTCTCCATGGTTGACGAAACTGAACTCCGTAACATCACTTGCGGGTCTTACCAAATGAAACTTTGTCAAAGTTATATACAAGAACATGTCGATAATGGGAAGTTTGAAATATTTGTTCATGTAGAAGATGAAAATCTAATAAGGGTAAAGATACAGAGTAGACACGTTTCTTCAAAAACATATTTGTTTTGATTGAGTATAACTCTATTGCTGTAACTGCTTGGTACTGTAAGTGTAAAGCTGGCGCTCGAGTAGTTGGTGTATGTTCTCATATTGCCTCTGTCTCGTGGTATTTAGGGTATCTAAGACATCATCCTCACACAAACTATGGAGTTCGAAATTGGAGTGATTTTGTATCAGATGCAAAAGATATACCTGAAATTATAGATTCCTCTTCGGACAGTGGTGATAGCATTGTTGAGGAATAAAACTTTAAAGTATAAACATAAATGTGATGCGCCGCATGAAAAGGGACTTTACGGTGGTACATGTCATTAATAGATTAGTTGTCAAAACTTATTAGGAATGAAAGTGATCCCAAAATTCTCAGATTTTTACTGATGCGTTATTTATCTTTAATCATTTTCAGATTACCTACATGATATTTATAACATTGATTTTTACTAGCAAGTCATACTTTTAATCTTCATTCATTTAAATTGTCAAACTAGATTTGCATAATTTCCACGAACATTCCCTTGTGCCTTATTTAGTCATATCGATCATGAGTTTCTTCTGATATTATAATTTAAATATTTCCATTAATATTGCATACTTTTTAACAGACGACAAAATCACACTTGAATAACTCAATTTCGAAATTTGAACCCATGAAGTCATTCAGTTGACATGTCACAAATGTCAAAGAATTTGACTGTTTCAGTAAATTTGACTGTATTTGTATATAACATTACTTTTTCCTAATTTTATATTGTTATTTTAGGGAAATTACTCATTACTAGGTAATTACTCTAACCAAACTCTGTACTTAATTATAAAATTTCAAATTTACTAATTTTTTGAAACAGACTATAGATACTTAATTAATATATAATATCATGGCAACAATAAATAAATTATGTATTAATCTTTTAAATGAAGTTTACTTAGTATATTAAAGTTTTTCAAAAATATATTTCAGGAAAAAAATAATTTGAATTAAAAACAGTTGAAACAGAGTATAATTTAAAAGTATGAAGTGACTATTTTGAAATAGACTATATGTAGATACATACATGTATATTCTACTTATATTAATTAACTAATATTATATATTACTGTAATAAAACCTATAAGATCTGTTCAAATTACAAATGCACCACTTCATTTTATAAATGTAAAACTTCCTTAGCTTATGAGCAACTTAGTAATAATAGTGGAAATATCTTGTTGCCATGGTAACAATTCTTTTTTATTTTTCTATATATTTTGTAAAGCTTATGCAGTGTGTAAACCTATGTAGCCTATAAAGCATATTATACATGTACATAGAAATTTTTTTTTCAGTGAAATCAATTTATCCACATGTAAATAAACTTATTCTACTTGAATTTAGAACGTTAACATCTATTTTGTGTCATGTATTAACATGGTTGCCATGGCAACAACAAACAATTATTTTTCTGATAAAAATGTATTTTATTATTTTACATTACTTAATGATTATCTACCACATTTATGTAGAGTTTCTGATGTTAGGCCAAAATTGACCTTTCGTGAACCAACTCCTTTCCTATTACATAACTTGTACAAAAGCACAAGCAAACTGACTGGACAGGTTTGTTATTAGTTCAGTCAGTAGAGCAACACATTGGTAAAGGTAAGCTTACGGGTTTGAGTTGTTTTTTGCCCCCTGTATTTCCATTCCCTGTTTCACACTTAAGTTATCTTTTTGCCAAATCCAATTTGAGACAACTGAAGGTGTTACAAAAGAGAAATAATGCACAATTCATATAATAATAATATGATAATTTTTTCGGTTTTGTATTTCTTTTCATGTACACAAGTACATGCGCAAAAAAACATGTTAGTCAGTTTGATTGTAAAATTTGGTTATAAGTGGTATGATATGACATCATTCCTCTTCAATTTACTCATTGCAGAATATCTATAAATGTAAT
Source organism: Tegillarca granosa (assembly GCA_029721355.1). Classification (NCBI taxonomy): domain Eukaryota; kingdom Metazoa; phylum Mollusca; class Bivalvia; order Arcoida; family Arcidae; genus Tegillarca; species Tegillarca granosa. Next base: position 28,721,386 of record CM056605.1, read on the forward strand.
TTCTTGATGATTTCTGACAAGGGTAATGAGTTTTTATTTCTATGAAACACTAATCATGGCATTATTATATACTGTATATTTGTGTAGTCTAGATGAGGGCGATAACAGGTTCCTGTTAGTTTGGCAGCATTGGTAATAGAACATGTATTTATTTATTTATTAATTTTATTTATTAATTTTTTGTTTAATATATTATAAATATTGTCATTTCAAAAAACATTGCAAATTGTATATAGTAATAGTATGGAATAAACCAACTTAGCCACGCCATGTTGCAGAATGCTTTTAATGCAATGTAGAACTGTCATGGCGTCTGCAACCAAGTGGTCTACATATATATTATGCAAATCTTAAAACAAGGTAATACATTCTCAGTTAAATTTCTTAAATATGATTAAAACTGGATAAATACCTGATTCTAACTTTAAATCTAGTTTTGAGTTTTACCTGTGTAACAGTAAATTATATCAATGGTCAACTTAAAATATTTATTTAAATGATACTTAGAAGAGATGTATTGTTATAAAATGACCACAGAAAGCAAAAGATTAAATGTAGCATGAAATTGAATTTTACACGCCCCTTTTTCAAAGTTGGGGCCTGTCGTATAAGTTTTTAATTGAACCAACTAGTGGCTATTACATATCTTTGCAGACCACGTGTGCCGGACGGGACGGTCAAATACGAATTTCACATTAATTTTGTGTAATCGTTTTTGACAGCAACGTCGACGGCTGTGGTTACACCTGGACACAACAACAGAATCAGTACATAGGCAGTGAGGAATAGACTTTCCGAGTTTGGAATAAGACCAAGGCGTCTATATATAGGTCAAATGTTTACACAGCGTCATCGTAACGTCCGATTGCAATGGACACATCAGCATCCTCGGTAGAATCAGATTCAATAAGGCAGTTTTTTCCGTAATGAATCTAGATTTTTTTAACCTTGGTGACATTCTTACTTGTTAGAGTTACAGAAGACGCAATAAACGCTTTTTCGATGCATTTGTCCAAGAGGTTGATCGGTGTATTGGCGGAAATGTCATGATTTGGGCTGAAATATCATAACACTATCGTAACCGGTTATTGATTTAAATGAAAACCTGAAAGAACAACGAATTCGGGATGAATTTTTTTTGCCATTGTTTTTATACATTTACTAATGCTCACATCGGCATAATGTAATTGTCACAGGACACTGCCAGTAGTCAAACTACGCGTGTCTGCTCAAGCAATTCACAACACCAAAAAGTCAATGTGTTACCAAGGCCAGCACCGTCACTGATTTGTCAACGATCGAATCAGAAACATTTATTGTTTTTTTTTATTTTATTATCTCAAAGGCTGAAAGCTTGATGGATAGTGAACCTCCTCTTCTCCATTAAAATATCTTTGATATGATAGATAAAATAGGTTTTCTGTAATGTACCCGGAGGTTGGAGTGTTAACTTCCCTCCCACAATCTCCTGCATGAAGGATCACAACAATTTGTTCAGCTTTGTAACAAGATTGTCATTTGTGATGCGTAGTGATATATAGTAAGTAAGCACTATATTTTAGCTTAAGAACTGAGGATCGAGTGTCGGTTGAAAAACCGATTGCTAAGTTTAACTTCCAACGTTCAGGGTTTTCACAGAGAATCCCTGCCATTCATCAGATCAAAGATGTTTGGACGAGTAGGGGAATTTCTATTAAACACAATATTTAATAAATGTCTCGGTGGATTAATATTCAAGATTTGAATTGTAAGTACCCAACATTAGCATAAATCATATGACAATGTATAAAAAACAAAAAATGTCTAAAGATAAAATATATTTTTTATTACACCAAACTAATATGAGAGTGGGTACTTTTGTTAATTGACTTTAAACAAATGATTCAAGCGGAATATTTCATGTTTATTCTAAACGAAGCTAGAGAAATTGTAGGTAAAAATTATAATTCTGTTATAATCTAAAACAACAAAATTGATATATAAGAAAAAATACAAGGTTATGTATTAAAGTATACCTAGCAAAATCGACAGCCCCTATAATTTACTTTGTCGAATCTGATAGATTATATATATACAAAATATTTAATATTTTTTTTTTAAAAATTGAGTTTTAATACAATCGATCAAACAATCCAAGCAAAACAAGTACGTATAAGACCTGTTTTTTTTTTAAAATTAACATTGGTGTTAAAATAATAATTAATAAACTGGTTTATTTTCCATTTACATACACACATATTTTCACATGTTAGCGACGACTCTTCTTTAACTGTGACGACGTTATTGTGTTTTGTTTTTCGTCTGTGTTAAGATTGCTTATTTCCCATAACATTACTTTCTATTATCCATCTCGTCATTCCAATTTTGAAGATGTGTTTTTACTTTTGAATTAAAACGTATTGACTGGATAAGAAAAAAAGTATATTTATTTATTATTTCACATTCAAATAGTAACATAATTTTAAAAAAGGATAAATAAATAAATAAATAAATAAATAAGAAAAAAAAATAAAACGATGACACTTTCGATGTAAATGGTTAAAGCTTTTTCCCGCAAATAGCTTTATTTATTTATATAGAGCCTTCCAATTCTAAAATGTAGAAGCGTTAACGTGGAGTACCAGGAAAAACTTCCTATCCTTTGCAAAAAAATGACAATTTGTTTCTCGAATTTAAATCTACTTAAATGCAATTTTCGAGGAAAGTGGGAAAAATACATCAATGTACTACAGGTCATTGTTGTAGCTGTTGAATGTTTTCATTGCACTTATCCTTTTTGTCAGTCTTTCTAAAACATGTCTATTTCAAAGATTTGAAAATACTTAATACCAAATTTGTAATTAAATTGAGGTCAATTAAATCGTTTCAAAATCAGTTTTCACGGTATATGTATAGTTTCTTTTTATCTCTGTGTCTTCGCAAAAAGAAAATAAAAATTTTTTGGTCCGTATGTCCGTCATAAGTCATACACGTATTTTATATAAAGTAACTAATATTGAACAATTTTTTAAGAGGAGTTCTTATGTATCAACAGATTAATATATGATTTTTGTTCTATAAAATATAAATAAAGCACATTATCTCTTATGGACTTTTTGCAATAAAATCACCAAAAACTAAAGTATGATGAATATGAATAAATAAATTATTTTAACAACTTTAATAAAAATTTAAGAGGAATTGGGATAAATGCAGGAATGTTTATATATAAAAGCAAACTGAATTGAGATTTTGCACAAAAGTTATATTTCCTTAACTGTTTCATGATAGGAAAAATAAATGAAAAAATAATTAGGTAAAACAACTAAAACTATAAAAAGAAGGCATCCTAGATATTATTGGACATTTAATAAAAATTTATTGAAATGAACCAAAATTTCTTCAATAGTTAAGAAAATTTGTTGAACTAGGAATAAAATATATCCATATATACTGGTCCGTCAAGCAAGTATGGAGCATCCACGGAAAAAAAAACAACAAATCTGACTATTAAAATTAGTTTCACTTTATAATTAATTTGGCCGTCGTTTATATATAAGATGTTCAATACTTCATTTTAAAATCATTTATTCCTCTTTAGCGCTTCAATTCTGTACGGACAAAGTTGATTAACATGAATGGCATGTATCATTATCTTGTTAAAAATAAATTTCTTGTTTGGAGACCAAGCACCGTTGATTTTATCTGATTAATTTGTTTGGCTGTTCAACTTTACAGTGTTTTTTGAAAATTCCAGGACACTTTAAAGATATCACACATCATATATTAATCGTTGATTAACATGCTTCACAAAGGTCTGAATGCATCTGGGGTGGTTTCGTAATGAAATGCATGCATAAATCGATATAGCTTCTCATTGATTAAATGTCATGAAAATAAATGTGTTCTTTGATCAATGATATGATCATATGAGGTATAATACTCAACAGGTAAACAACAACACAGACCGTTTCGGGGGACGGTTAGTATTTTTCCGTTAGTGTTGTAAAATTTTAGCGACAGTATTACTTAACGGTTAAATTCTTTGGCCAATTGCGCTAAAATAATACTGCCGCTAAATTTTCACGGTTTACAGCAATCATATTGTTTGGATAATCATATACTACATTAATCATGTAATTCAATGCCAAAAATCATTAAACTATTAAACAATGTCAACATGACTATAGGATTCCTTCATTACTTCTTGCACTGGCTATTGGATATCAATGTGTATTTTGTGTTCGTGTAAAAGCTAGTAACTATTCGTTTATTTACCAGTAGTGTCAATGCAATTCAATTTTAAAATTTACAGCATTATTCTGTCGACAATTCATAATTACCGTTTATACAAATATCAAACTTAAATTCAAAATAAAAGAAATTACTTCAAGAAACAGTCATGTAAAATTCTCGAGTACGCAAAATGATCTTTAAACACCAAAACGCAGTTGATTGTCAATAATAAATTTTTTTTACAATTTTTTAAAATTTATTTCACCAATATAGAAAAATGCTTACATCATTTCCAGAGATATACAGGCTTCCATAGTACGAGTGTTTTGACCCAGTAAAAGGAAGAACTGGATATGGATATGTTGTAGCAACATTTACTCCAACCTGAAAATATATTTAAAACCTCTAGTAATTTTATATCTACAATTATCCCTTTTTACGTGTTATAATGAATGAAAAATGTTAAAATGTATACATAAATTGACTGGTAAGTTATGTTTTTGTATTTATAAGTACTAGTTGTGTTAAAATTAAGATATCTTCTTGCAAATGAAACCTTTAAAAATGAATATAAATTCAAACTGACTATAAAAAAAGAAGTTTTAATTTAAAAATGGATTTTAAAATCACTCGATATTTTCTCCATACCTGACCAACATCAACTTTAGAGGAAAACGTTTTTGCTGCCAGTCCGGATGTTGTATGAATAACAGCTGTGTTCCCATGTTCGTTGTCGTTTATAATCTGTATAGCTTCGTGAAGGGTATCAACTGCAAGAACACACAGAACCGGTCCAAAAATTTCTTCTTGGTAGCACTGCATATCGGTCTTAAACACAATAATGGAATAGAACAATGAAGGAAACAAGACAATAAGGCAATGGCTAATATTATTATCAAAACAACGTCATGTAATAATTAAAACAAACAAATTAAAATAAATTTAATACAAAATAAATAAATAAATACCAGTTCTATAAAATACTCATGCAGAACACAAAAAATGCGAGTAAAAGATAGAAAAAAAAGTTAAGAATATTAGAAATCACTTTGACTTATCTTCTTAATTATGACATTGTATTGGATTTTTTTTTTTATAGTTTTCCACTTCAATAAAATGAATAATTCTATTTGAAACGAATACGAGTTACATAATAAACGGCTCTGGATAAGATTTGAATAGTATTAAATAACCTACATCCATTGTACTAGTAATAATGAAACAAACATACCAGTCCTTGTCCAAACCACAATAAAAAAAGATAAAAACAAAGTAAAACCTTTGAAAGCTGGCAAATTAGTTATACACGTGAACTTCCATCAAGGAAGTGAGATCGGGTGCTCCGGAAGGGTACGCACCTCCTGTCTAGATAGCTACACCCGTCACGTGCAAGTCAATTTTGAAAATGAAAGGATCAAAGAACTACGGTAAGTCAAATATATCCAGTATAAGTTTGGATACAGTGACTACATACTTATCAACAATATTATGATGACGACAATAAAACTTTTTAAGGGCCTTGATTAGCCTATGCTTAGAATATTCTTGCGTCAACAATTTAATTGTAAGCAGTTTGCTTCGTTGTAGAAAGTCCCCATAGTCGGTACAAGCTCTACTATAACGTATTAACTGTGAAACATATACACCATACACAGGAGAAGCAGGGACATTACTGCAAAGAAACGGAAAGTTGACAATAAAAAAATTGAAGTCATCATGTTTGTCGTATAGCTTCAGATGTATCCTTTCGTGAGTGTTATAATTAAGGTATAAGTCCAAATTTGTACTTGTCAATTATAAATACATCATAGAAATACATTTAAAAGAATAAAATCTTTTGATTGAACATGACACTATCTTAGAAATTGTTATAAAATATATAAATTGTTCATACTTCATTCGGAATACGTAGTAATCATTAAAAACTTGCAACGAAACAGCAAGTTTGATGAAATAGTTACTTAAAATTTAATTGCAGATTTTTTTCTACAACAGTAAAATCTGCCATATAACACTTTTGTCAATTCACTTTAAAGTGTTTTTTATTCCTTTTATTACTTAAAAAGTCTTTAAATGTGCTAATGTGCTAATATCTTTATTAAGAAACACAGAAAAGCCAATTACAATTTTCATTGAAGATTTTCTTAGTGATGGATCTCAGATCTGATCAGTCTTGAGACTCTGAAGCAAGGAAATCTTTATTGAACAACTTTTCTTAAATAAAAAAAGACATGTTTTATTTCTTTTATTAAATTTTGCAAACAACATGCTGGATGTCGTCGTTTATTATTCATAATTTGCGTGTCACTGGAATAGAATTTTGAAAATATTTTACAAAAGTGCGTGCTAAATTTTGGTGTGCCATATGTGCACATTTCGTAAATTCATTTCTCATCAGTGACACTGAGGTAAAAAAATTGATAGAAATATAAGTTAAACATTTAAAAATTTATAAATATAAAGTTCCAAATCAAATAAATCAAAATCCAACTACGGAATGCTTTGCATGAGGGAACAAATTTTCACTTTAAATAAATCTTAGAATTTAAGACGGCTGAGTATTTGCTACATTTGTTCAATATCTGACAGCACAAAATACTTACTAATGAGTTAATGACACTAGGGAAGTTCTATTCCATGAGCAACAATACCCCGCTTAGGGGTTGTGAATTTTTAACACAAAATACCCGTTTAATTTAAATGTGCCATATGTGCGCATTTCTGAATATCATTTTTCATTACCAACACCGCGGCCAAAAAGGTTATTAGATAAAAAAGATCAACCAAAATTAATGAATCGGGCTCTAGATATAATTATTGTTTATACCTTAATGTTAGACAGTATTGTAGGACCTATGAAGTTCCCCTTTTCGTAGCCTTTGACAACAATTTCCCTTCCATCTAGCAACATATTTGCTCCATCTTTAACAGCGGTGTTTACAACACCGCATATTCTAGACTTTGCTTCCTTTGATATTATAGCTGAGATCAAACGATCATTGGTGCCGTTAGCTAAAATTAACATGCTCAAGTCATAAACAAATTTAAAAAAAGAGTATTTTTAAAATGCAGCTTGTTAGTTTTAGTGCATACATGCATTTATAAGAAGTTGTAAAATAATAAAAATAAAAATGCAACTTGAATTGTAGTTTTTACTTTAAAAGCAACTTAGATCTGGGCATACCATATGTACTTCAATTACACATACAATTACGACATTTGAACAAATCTTTTAATACTGAAAAAAGTTACGATAATTATTTAATAAAGCATAGAGTTGATATTATGTGAATTATAAAGCTTACCATTCGGGATCTTTAAAAGACAAAGATGTGTTCAACAGCAACGAAATTGATGCTCATAAGCTTTGCTAGCTTAAAAACACTGGTAGCGTGAAAAAAATGGCAATTTATATGGCAATGTAAAATAAACATGTACGACAGAACCGAAGAAAATAAGTAAGAAAACATTAACTGTAATACGCCAGGCTAAATATAAAACTGATGGAATGTGAAAATTGTCATTATTCTTTTGAATTTATTTATGTAATAATAAATTTAGAATCATATTACTTATAATCGTTTGTAACTAAAACGATTTTGATTAGAGTTTTTGACATTTTTGAAAAAAATCATGTTTTTCTTTCATTTCAGTTTAAAACTTTAACATTTGACAATCGAATATTTTGCATATTGTACATGGAGTCTAACCTAGTACATAATGTAAACATTGAATAGTACACAATGATGTATTTAGACAAATCAAAACTTTAAAATCATCTAAATATGTTTTTACCGATAACTTTTGTATGTTTTTCAGCTTCAGGCTACAAATTCATATAACCACTCAATTGACTGTCCAACAAATATAACGACTGATGTTGAGAGACATCTTTGACCAGCTTCTCCAAATGCTGCCTCTAATAACTGCAAAAAGTTATAAATATATGTGTATATTTACTGCTGATAATCATGTAAAGCATGGTCGAAATAAGGTTCTACTAAATATTTCAAGAATATAAAAAAAATAATAATAATAAAAATAAATAAAATAAAAAAAATGAAATAAAATAAAATAAATTATATATTAGATATAAAAAGAAAACAACTTTATTTTGGGAGAATAAGAATTAAACGTTATACATACAAAAGTTATTGGCATAGATCATACGGCTAGCTTTCTAACTGAATGACTTGTCTTATCGACTCATATTGCAAAGTAAAACGAAATATATAGCGACATTATAGCAACACAAATCGTTTGAGAAAAGATATATCAATGTTGCAACCCCCCCCCCCCACACAAAAAAAAAAAAAAAAAAAAAAAAAAAACACACACACACACACATAAAAATTAAAAATTAATTGATCAAAAAAAAGTACCCGAATTATCTTAGTTACACTGTAATAATGTTATCTGCTTACCTTTGGAAAGAAATTTGATTTATTTGCATCTGGCATTACTACCATATGATTCTTTGCTCCCTAAGATAAGAATTTAAAACAGTCAAATTGAATTATTGTGCAATTTAAAATCAAAACAGTAAACTTTCATACAGGGGAAAATGTTAATCTTTCTCCTTTGTAAACATTTAACAAAAAATACCTGTTTAATTTGCTCGTGTCATATGTGTTATTTTGGAAATTCATTTTCATCAGTAAAAGGACCCGAAAAATTGATAGATAAAAAAGTTACCCAAACATTTGAAAATTAAGGAATCGAAAGTTCCAAAATTATATTAACTTACGTCGTCCTGATTTTCTCGAAAACTTTATTTCAAAATCATTTTTTTATTATCGATATAATTACCATGATCAAATTGAAAATTTAGAAAACATTTTTACATTTACAAAATTCGGTTTAACTTGTACATACAATGCAAAATAAGCAATCTTAAAACAACAAATCATTGCATGTTGTAGTATCTTTTATTTTGATTTTCATGGTTGCTAAATTTATTTCATTATTTATTTTTTAGAACACTTCAATTGTAAACCGATAACTCTCATCATTTAATGGAGTACAGGGTTAGGGGTAGTCCAGATCTATTCTAGATCTTCCGATTTAGTCTAAAGACAAACTATGAAAAGGCATATTTGTGAAATCGGTAAATTTAATTATGAAATATATTAGTGTATATTTGCACGTGACGGGAGTAGCTAGCTAGACAGGAGGTGCTTACCCTTCCGGAGCAGCCGGCCTCACTTCCTTGCTGGAAGTTCACGTGTATAACATATTTTGCCAGTTTGCAAAGTTTTTACTTTTTTTGGATTGTGATGTGGACAAGGACTGGTATGTTTGTTTTATTATAACATAACATATTCAAGTGTATTACAACTTTTGTTGTGTATTGGTTCTTTTGCATTTTTATGTTATAAGGTAATGACATTCTATTGTATCTAAAAAAAATTGATATTTTAAATTTTATATTAAACGGTTGATTTTTATTGTATGTGATATAACGCACCAATGTCAAAAATTCACGTTTCAATTGAATCAATTTGGCATTTTACGATTTATACATTTTGCCAAAATTTTAGAAATTAAAAATATTGATTTTGAATCAAAATAAAGATAATAGTATAAACTATTGCACTATTATTAAGAGAATAATGCAAAAATAATTTTTACAAATAATTTTTGAACATCAAAATTATCAGGAATCTACGGCGGCACAGAGGTGACATGAAATATATTTTTCATATTACGTGCGCACGTATTGGTTACTACGTGCGCACGTAATATGAAAAATATATTTCATGTCACCTCTGTGCCACCATAAAAATCACATTGATTGAGAGTATTTTAAACTTAAAAAATTCAGTTGTGTAAAGTTTTTAACGACACTATTTAAGACAAATCGGGTATCAAGGTAACGAAAAACTTATAAAAAATAAAAGACTTTTTTAAAAATCCCATATTAACGTAAACATTTTCTTTGTGTGATTCATATTTATATATAAATTTTTAACAAAAATAAATATGTTAAGCTTGAGTGTCTTATGTGCACTTTTAGGAAATTTATTTTTTATCAGTCGCACTAGGGGTTCGAAAATATTGATACATTAAAAAGATAAACCAAACAATGACTAATTACGAATTCAAAGAATTTAAACTTAATGCAAATACTGTACGCACAACAGGTTTAAAGTTAAGTTAATATCTCCTTTAAATCCATAAAAAAATTTTAATAACCAGAGAGTTTTAATGTTTGTAATTGAAAAAAAGACTATTATCTCTTTGGACTGGTATGTTTGTGTTTTATTTTACTCAGTAACAATTTTAGGCAATTTACACAGATTAATCAAAGCTGGTATTTTTTATTTTTTTTTAAATTAAACATTGCTTAAATATGTAAATATAATACTAGGCCTATCAACAAGAAAATGTTAAGGAAAAAAAATTATGACTAAGCGATGTACACATCGATGTTGTTTTCAACAGCTTAAACTGTATTGTATTTCGGGTTATAAATAGCTATGCGATTGAAATGTCATATTCCTTAGAAACAATATGTAAGAAAATGGCATTTGAGTAACAAAATCAGCGAAAGTTATAGCAAGGTGAAGAATTTAGTCCAATGTTTTTTTTCTATCGAGTTTTTTTTAAACAAAACATATAATAATTATATATGTATGTTATATTCATACTCACATTGAAACACTGAACTCTTTTAAATCTCTGTCCCGCAGATTTATATACAAACTGGCCCTAAAAAAGCTGTATTGGTTACAAGCTGAATGGGTTTAAAAGATATTTGCATTCGATTTATTATTTATACATAAAAATAATTGGCAGAAAAAGTCTTTGCTGCTCACATTATGATATTAGGTAATTTACCAAATGTCGAGCAGCAGGCACTGTTAGGAAGTTTTAAGCTTTTTCACTTAAATAACTCAATTTTCAATTTATACATTTTAACGAAATTTCAGAAAAGAAACAAATCAATTCTTGATTAATAGCATTTTGCAATGATAAATATACGTGAAAACAGAGACAATGATCAGGCAGAACAGGAATATAAACGTTTCTCTTCCATTTGGAACAATCCAACTCCTGTGCTCTTCATAAACATCCTAACCAGGTGGGAATTATCCTTTGCCTTATTGTTAAATAATTACTCTCCTTTTACGCAGGACTGCGTTCACCTTTGCATAAAGAAAATTATATACCCTGTATACCAGCATGCTAGCACAGGACATTGCCAACCTCAGTAAAACGACTATCGACATGACTACTCAACAACTATTGATTCTAATGAAACACAAAATAAACTGGTTTGTGTTTGATATGTTTCCTTAATCTTCCTGTCATCTTATATGGGCTTTAAAACAACCCTTGTAAAGGATATAGAAAATTTGAGCGACTTTAACCATATTAATTTAAAGCGGACTGCTCTTATATTTTGATTCCGCTATGTAATCACTTCCTCATATAACATTTTTAAATCTATATACTTGTTTCGATTTGTATAGCAATCGCATACTATTTTATGCATTTTGCAAATCATTAATATCAAATTACAGTTTTGTTACATAATCAAATTCAATTTAATAAATATTGATATTGATTAATATTCTTGCCATTTTTATTGATCCAAATAACGATACGGCATTTACTGAATCATGTTCACAGAGGTACTTTGTAGCTACAAAAAGAAAACTATAGTGAATTATAGTGAATGAGCACAAGAAAACAAAATTACGTCGATGTTGTTTTTAAGTCATAGATGCAGTCGGTTGGATTAGATAAATGGTGTTTTACTCAAAGTCGTAACTTTTTTACTAATAATTAAGCGGTTAGTTCAACAATAGGCGCGGAAACAAGATTGAGCAAGCGAACATTATTGAACTCACACTAAGATCTGCCCGAGTGGGATTCCATACGTTGGCGGTGATATCTATCGTAATCCGTAAATACGCTTTTGAACCATCGCCCATCAAGTTTTATATATATATATATATATTTATATATATAACAAATACCTGCTTAATTTTAAAGTGCCAGATGACACAATTCGGTAATTCATTCCTCATCAGAGACACTAGGGGTCGAAAAGTTTGATAGATTTGATAAGTTACACAAACAGTTGAAATTATGAATCCAAGTTCAAAAATATTTGAATTCAAATCCAGCTAAGGAACAGACCTTAGTTTTCAATCAATTAAAAATTAAGACGACTGAGAATTTTGCTAAATGGTACATTTTTCTGATATCACAAAGTACTGCCTACTGAGTTATTGATACCCTCGGGGAGTTTTACTCTACCAGCTTCGGTACCCGCTCAGGGGTAGTAAATATATAACAAATACCTGCTTAATTTGATGTGCCAGATGTGCACATTTCGGAAATTCATTTCTCATTAGTGACACTAGGGTTATGGATACCCTTCGAGGAGTTTTACTCCACCAGCAGCGGTATATATATAGTTTTTAGTTAACATTGTTTTCTTCTTTTTATTATATTGTCTTATTATTTTATTTGTTTTATAATTGGTGTGTGCGTTGAAAATAAAAGCATATGCTTTTATCTTATTTTTATTCAATTCAATAATTCGGCAAATCATTAAAATGCCAACTATTATAGTATGCATGTCTTTCGGTGGACTGTATTTAAAAAATTTAAATAGTTTTATAAAGAAGCTGTTAGGATAGTTTGATTGACAAGAATAAAGATTTATTATTTAACCACATAAGATGCAATTTTCTGTGTAATGTAGATGCAAGTCAGCAATTAAAAGAAACTCAGTAAAACAACATTCTTTTATGTTACATAACTTAAATAAAATAATAATAATTAAAAACTAATCAATGAAAATTACAGACCTCTTTAAAAATAGACTACATAAATAAATAATAAAATGTTCTTAATTTAAACATTACCGCTATGGCCATACACAACATTAAGTGAACCGTCAGGGAATCCAGCCTTTTGTATCAATTTTGCTAACAATAATGTTGTACTTGGTGTCTTTTCAGAAGGTTTTGTTACCATGGAGTTGCCTGCAATCAGAGCCGGGATCGCTAACTGAAACAAAACCAGTGCATTTATTTTAGGCACTAACTAGGTATTTTAATTCATAACAATAAAGATTATCATGTTATTAAGGTATTCGGGAATTTTGGTAATCAGGTCGATCCTTTTAAAAAGCAAACCGTCAATTAAGGGTCCCTTGTAACATTTTACCTATTCCTAAAGGTGAAAGGTAGAAACTAATTGTTTTACAGGGGGTGGTTACCTAATACATTGTATTTGTAAACAGATTCAGTAAAGTTTGTATCGGATAAAAACAATGTTTGAGTTAATTGTATATGTTTAACAATGCATAATAAAAATAGGCAGTGCCCCTATATATAACACAAATACCTGTTAAATTTTGATGTACCATATGTGCAAATTTCGGAAAATCATTCCTCATCAGTGACACTAGGGGCCAAGAAGTTTGATAGATTAAAAACATAGGCTAAACAGTTGAAAATAAATAAATCTAAAGTTCCAAAATTATATGAATCCAAATCCAGCTAAGTAATGGTTTGCATGAAGGAACAAAGCTTAGTTTTAAATAAATTTCAAAAATTAAGACGGCTGAAAATTTGGCCAAATGGTATATCTTCTGACAGCACAAAGAACTGCCTACTGAGTTATGGATACCCTCGGAGAGTTTTCTACACCAGCAATAGTACCAGCTCAGGGGTAGTTAATATTTAACACAAATACCTGTTAAATTTTGATGTGCCATATGTGCAAATTTCAGAAAATCATTCCTCATCAGTGACACTAGGGGCCAAAAACTTTATATGAGAAATCAGCTTACCACTACAGGAATCAATAATGGGTAATTGAAAGGAGTTATTGAGGCTGTGACACCAAGACTCTCCATGGAACTAAATACATCTATACCGTTACTAAAGTCAGCGATGATCTTCCCTGAAGATAGTGCCATTGACATGTAATGCTGAAGGACGTCTTAAAAGTAAAAAGCCAAATAGTTTATTCACACATCTATATTGATTATTCAGTATAACTGCATGTACATGAAAATGAGATCTTTTCATTTAACTCTGAGTCAATTATAAATTTATTAGATTGAGATGATTTTGATCTACCTATTCTAGTACATGTATAACGATTCAAAAAGATATAAAACCCAATGTCCCTATTATTATCTATGCATATTTTTCACAATTTTTTTTCATTTTTTAGAAACTATAGACAAAAAGGATATATTGATGGTTTTTTTTTAAATGAATATTGTAAATCTTTTTATCCTTGATTTCTTGACTCATAAAAAGCCAAAGAAACTTTGTTAATTACTCATGCAAAAATATTTTAATATTAATTATTATAAAAATGTCGCTAGAAACACATACTAAAAATGCCGAGACTTGATTTCTTTAAAATCATTGAATATCCGTATTGTTTCGTCTATAAATGTAGATTTCAACATTTTTGTATATACATTACTTATCTTCGAATTATGAACAAATCTATGTTGTAAAATTTAAGTTAAATACGCAGTGAAAAATAAAAACAATTGGTGTTTCAAAAATTTATCTTAGAATTCAAATTAAACTTGTAGCTGATTGTTTTAATATATAAAAAAGAATTCAACTAGAACATGTATTGGTAGCAGAGAGCTACTACAGCACTACTAAATGCGAGTCGATGGTAGGAAAAAGTCAAATAGGATAAACTTACGGATTTTAAGTTTTACACAAAAATATAAAATAAACTAACAAGCCTTGCTTTGTTTTGTAATTCATAAATTTTAAGCTAAGGGGCCAATGAGGCTTATAAGCTAACCTGATAAATTATGGCTACTTAAAATGCTTTAATTTAAAACAAAAATTACTGTTTAAATCTTGAAGTTTACATGAAACCAAACCCATCATATAAAAAAAAAATCTATGAGATACGTTTCCTTTAAGAAGTACACAAAAGAGGTTTGTTGTATATTCTACAAAATGATTTTAAAAAAAACCATTTGCTTGGGTTCTTGTTTTCCAGATATAGGAAGGGTTTTTCCTTTATCCCTTACTTTTTAAACTATTAAAAATGCTAACCATTAAAATTACATGTTAAAAGTATTTTAGTACTAACGATTGTTTCTTTGCATATTCAAAAAACGAAATAATTGTTTATTGTCTGAAAAAAAAAAAACTTTTAGAGCATTTTTACTTCTTAAAGTACGTATTACGATTTTCGGAATTTTTCTCAACCGTTTTCCGGTTTTGAATTTCTATCATTTGGCACATAACATTCTTTCTAAGAGATTTGTATTTCAATTTCGACATCTGATGTACGTATAGTTACAGAACTTGATACTCTATTAGATCTTGGGATGTTGATTAATTCTGTTATTGATTGTTTTAAACAATCTATAAAAGATTTGTCAAAACAGCTAAAATTTTATATAAAAGGGACATTAAGATTTTCACTAATCTTCATATAGTAACAAAACATTTTTTAAAAAATTTATTGTTTTACCTATCATAGGTACTTTTCAAGGAAATATTTTAAAAATTGCTAATTTTGCGGTTTGCATCTTTATATTAATACTTTTAAAAAGGTCAAAAACAGCTTTATAGTGAAAAATTAACATTTAGGGGCAATAACTCCTGTATGGATTACCAAATAATTACGAATCTTGCTACTCTGTCAGATAATGTAATGTTAAAAAATTTTGCAATTTATTTTTTACCTATATATAATAGTTCTGAAATAAATACCTAAAAACTACAAATTTCACAAAAAAAAAATACAATACTCCAAAAGCAACTGTATGACGTTTTAAAAAACTGTTAAATAACTAAACCCTTCTACGCTGATCAATCTAATCATGCTGATAAGCTATTAATGCCTTAAAGTAACTAAACTGGTACCAAAATACTTACAGGTTTAATGTAGGTCGTGACCTTTTGACCTTGGCATTTGACCTTACCGTAAAAGACATTTCAATTTGGCATTAAAATTGTAGACCCTATATCTTTACAATATAATAAGATATATCTCTTTTATGATTATTTCAAAAAAATATTTATGTCCAAACTTCACGAATTGAAAAAAATTAAAGTCTTTAATTTTAAACCTAAAAATGCCAATATTACAACAGTTTTATTACGTTGGTTTCGGAGACTTTTTTGCACTACTAGGTCATCTTGATCCTGGTAAAATAGCCATAGTAACACTATAGACAAATCTGAGTTGCACCGGCTCATACATAGTTCTGTCTTATATTATTTTCTTTGAAATTTGTCAGGTGATTTAAGAGAAGGAGTTAAAAATAGGTGTTAACGACACATACGCACAACTCACAACCACGGAAACATGCACGTACATACACACACAGGCACAAACAAACACATACATATACACGCTGCGTAACCCATATACTCGTATATACAAAGTTTGGAGTACAGTGTTACTGATATAAATTGGAAAGACGTACTCAGTGACAAATTGAATTCAGTTGCTGCCTTAGCAATTGATTTTCCTGCTTCCGTAACTAAAAAATGCTCAAAATATTTCTGTAAATATACACAAAAAACAATAATTATAATAAATAAATAAAATAAAGAAATAAAAATTTAATAATAATAATAATAATAATAATCGGTGACTACATTTTGCAGTTATCTTGGACTGAAGCTGAAATGTTTTCATATTTGTTTCAGTAGTAAATTTTTACTCAGATGAAGAAAAGATCGACTTGTACTTGACTTTTATAATTAAAAAAAAATTAAGTTTCGGTAAAATGATTACAAAAAAAAACTATCCATTCTGATTAAAGGTAGAATATAAAAAATAGTAATCAGTATAAAACACATTCTAATTCAAATATTTTGTAAGCAGAATTTTTATTAGACCTCGACCGCTGTAAAATCTCTGTTTAACGGTCGGAGTTAAGATGTCGCGTGCTATCTAGGTAACGATTACGTAATGTATTCTCATGCGCCGGTGCATGTGCTTTTGTTTACAAAACAAAAATGACGGACTCCGATGATTTCGACGGTTTTGTCATTAAAACGGATATTGGATTGCATCTTTTATTTATTTCAAACAATAAAATTATCATACCAATAGAATCAAGTGTTTTCTTGATAGAACTATATTTTTGGCGTAACGACATCGGTCTATATAATTATTTAGTGGTGCGTCTGTAAACTAAAAAAACTCACATCGGAGATTTCCATCAATTAAACTGATTTTATAGTATATTGTATTTATTTTGCATTAGAATGGAGATAACCGAAGAGTTCCTACCTTAAATCGTGGATTTTACTGTCGCAAATACCGGTAACCTGGCTCCAATGTCACCAGGTAGACCTAAGTTTGCGACAGTAAAATCCCCGTTTTACGGTCGGAACTCTCCAAATGCAAAACGGTTATCTCCTAAATTGCATCGTTCACTTGTAAGCAGGGTTTTAAAATAATAAAATTTGATACTCACTCTGTTTTGTTTTACCAAACCAAACAATACATCTAAATGTATTTTTCTGTATACGATGGGAATCTTCGAAAGGACCGATGCAGCCTGAGCCGCCGATGACATGGCGTTTTCAAGTTCGATCAAAGGAGGTTTTGGGACCATCGAAATAACCTCGTTGTTTTCCTTTAAAAATGTAACAATTATATTTTATGCTTTGAGGGATAATGTAACTATAAAATATGTTTTGTCAGCACATTGCTAAAAGATCATCTACAAACAGTTATTTCATGTGATTCAGTGTGACCAATTAAGTTTTCTCAAATTGATATGCATTTTGATGGTAATGGAACAAGTAGTTTTTATGTACTTATAATATTTATATAATGACGAATAAAATGATTCTACGTGTTTATAAAACAAATATATGTAGACATGTTGCTATTACATGCGATATATACTAGCGAATAAAAAAGTTTATTTATTTATTTATTTTATTTTTATTATGCATGATTCTTTGATGTTTTCAAGTTCATCGTATGGCTATCTCGATTTTTTATCAATACTGAATATTTTTACAATCATGTTGTCAATTCACAGATGACGTTAGCGACAATGGAGTTAAAACAAGATTACCCAATGTCGTTTCCTACAGAAAATAAGTAGCGCGGCGCCATATGCATCCCGCTTCAGTCCAAGGCAGCTCTTATTCTTCTTAAATTGATCAGACTAAGGTGTTGATTGCCCTTAATTGACAAAGTGCCTAACTTTATCAAACTACCCCCCTACATGTTTGATTTTTTACAGATTGTTTTAAGTCAAAAAGTCATGACAACCCCTAGCAATACGGGGTCTTGCTTTCTCCTGCTGCAACGGAAAAGGACGGGTGGTCCCAAGACATGATCCCGACATCATATGGATGTAGGATTGGTAACCACCGCCAGAGATGGTAAGACATCCACGCCCTTACGAAAACAAAGAATCTCCAAAATTTGTCGTTTTCATTCTCGCAAGCTTTTAATTATCGCCCACTACGACATGGCTAGAGTCGTTGTCCTTCATCTAACCGAATACGTGCGAAACAAGACTTGTCAGTAAAAAATACGTGTCTCTAAACGATAACGAATAGCTGCAAATGCAAATAGCCACTGCATTTGGATTGGCGTAGCTAGCGGCGGAGGAGGATAACATAGGGACGCCTTGGCCTTAACAAAACTCCCACAACCAATTCCTAACCATTCTAATATATACTGACAGACCATGGGTGCCGACAAATTGGCGATCTTCATTATCAGAGCAATGAACCTACACCTATAGACATCCCACAATCGCAATATTTTACTTTACAATCGCTTCAAAAAATGTTGAGCAAGTGATCTGTAATAATTTTTATGATTTACAAGCATAAATTGTACAAGAATAAGCGTATATGCACATTTTTGAAAATCTGCTGAAATCATGAAGCCTCAAGAGCGGTAATGCTCACCAAAATTTTATCTGATGAACATTTTCACATGTACAGTGCTCAAAATAGCTCATTGTCAAATTTAGTTTATCCAAGTTTCTAAAATTTAGAATATAGAAATCGTACTTTTGTTTTTTTTTTCCGCTAGTATTGGTAAAGGATTAAACTCATTCTTAATCTCCTCTCGACAACCGAAAGATGCTTCAATTTTAAGTTTAATCTTTCTTAGAAATAATGTATTTGTCACATTCTGATTTTTTGAGCATCTTTATCAATATTCAAACTGACTTTTAACTCACGGGACTACGTAATTCAATCCAATCATCTGTTTGTGATTCAACCTCTTTTCCATGTATAAACAGTTTAGTTGTAACCTATAAAACAATTAATATTCGAATAATATTCTTTGTGATAAAAATCGACAAAATCAATTTTAATTCTGATCGTAAATGATTCTTTTTCTTCTTAGTCTTTATCAGATATTGCAACTTGATAACCATGTTAACCAGAAACAAAAAATAATGATATTAAAAAATATATATATATAAAAACATATTACTCGCTAATGCTTAAAGATTTAATTGCAAAATTTTGAATATTTTACATGCTATCGTGTAACAAAAATTATATATATATATATATATATATATATATATATATATATATATATATATATATATATATACACGTACCTTTGACGTCTGACTGATGTTATGCATATACCTTTTCAGTTGGGTAAAAGTGATTCTGCAATTTTGTACCTAATAAAAGAAAGTTATTATTAAACAACAGTTACCGACAACTTTGCATAAATAAATAAACAAGATGCCCATGGTCCTTTATGTTCATCTGAGGATATGTAAAAAAATTGTTTGCAAAAAGCAATAGACACTATATTAATAACAGAGACTATCCACGTTTTCTCAAGTTTCTCAAGAAGGCCAAAATTTTTATCAGAAATATCTTTTCCAATTCATTTATAAGTAGCTTATATGCAAGTACATGTAGTAACTATAGTACAATGTATTATTACCAAATCATGAACCATTTCAGTACAATTATACAGCTATATCCTTTGTACCTATTACCTTGAATCATATATCAAAATGATAGTCATGATAATACAATATTCAATTATACGTGTCTATACAAAAAGTAAAAAGTTTTCAAGATAAGAAACATTTTAAGCTTTTGCAGCTATGACCGTGAACTTTGAACGTATGACCTTCAATATTGTATTAAAATGATCCTCCTATTAATACCTACACTATTATTATACATGTCTATACAAAATGTTCACAGTTTAACAGATAATAAACGATTTAAGTCTTATTGTGCAACTATGGCCTTGGCCATTGAACCTATGACTTTGAACCATATATCAAAATAATCTCCATCTTAATACTTACAATATTCTTATTTTCATGCCTATACAGAAAAGTTATAGTTTTCAAGAAAAGTACCAATCCAATTTTAGTATTTTTATACAGCTATGACCTTTATTTTTGAACGTATGACCTTGAATTTGATAACAAACTGATCGTCATATCAATACTTACAGTATTTAAAAATACATTTTGTTACAACAAACTTATAGTTTTCAAGACAATTAACATGTTTTAGTCTTCTTTAATGTGACCTTGACCTTTAAACTTATAAACTTGAGCTATATATCAGAATGATTGTTGTATCAATACCTATACCATTCTAATATACATGCCTATATAAAAAGTTAGGAGTTTTTAAGGTATAATGACAAATACATTTTTTTTTAGCAATTTCCCCCACTAAGTGTCTTGCCATTTCCCCATTTTAAACCCTATAGCTACTATTTGTGCAAGTCTGAAACTAGATGACAAGATATTATAAATGAAATAACCAAGGTATATCTCTTGTACAAAAGGAGGAGAAAAGTTTGTTTTTTTTAAATTTCCCACCTTATGGGACCCTAAAGGGACATAAATCCTTTATTTATGCAAATCTAAAAGGCCTTTACCCAGGTATGATTACAAATAAGTTTCATCAAATTTAGACCCTCAGTTTCAGAGAGGAAGAGAAAAGAACTGTTGAAAGTCAACACACGACGCACGACAAACGATGGAGTTAACCGTTGCAATAGCTCATCTGACCTTTCAGGTCACGTGAGTTAATAAGGTAAAATCTTTTCCAGTACCATTGAACATAAATACTAGTACCTTAAATAAATGCATGTATGAGATTATTTGATAAAATGTTATTCGTCTTATCGTTAATGACAAAAAAGGTTTGAAGTCACCAGGATTTTCCGTGGTATCACGTTTTATCAAATGGTCACATGTAACCATTTTAGCCAATCATAAGGATGGAATTGATAAATTATATAATAATCTTATTTATAATTTTAGATTTATTTATTAACGAAATTTATTAAATTAATTAACTGCTGTTTCAAAATATACCGAGTTTATAATCTAATTGTTTAACATAATCACTAAAATTATATAATAATAATAATAATAATAATAATAATAATAGTAATAATAAT
The DNA here is from genome assembly GCA_029721355.1 of Tegillarca granosa. Lineage (NCBI taxonomy): Eukaryota > Metazoa > Mollusca > Bivalvia > Arcoida > Arcidae > Tegillarca > Tegillarca granosa. The sequence goes on from CM056605.1 coordinate 28,743,016, forward strand.
AATAATAATAATAATAATAATTTTATTAAAGTGTCACATGTAATCAGTGCAATAAAAACATTCGCGCATAAATAAACACAACATGATTACTCCCAGCCATATTGACTCATGGGACACTTAAAGTTCATTAAAGCTAAGTTAAAATCAACACATGTAATTACATTTTCAAACATTAAATTATTTAAAGGAAATATTAAAACATATATATTTAATATTTAAGTTACTAAAAATTATATCAGTTCTTTAAAATGTCATTAAATTTTCTTCTGTTTAAACATTTTTATAAATATCAAGCTAAAATCGATTGCATTCTATCACAAGTCAGTCATATTTTTTATAAATCAGTGTTCCATTAAATTAAAATGTTGAAACTGTTAAATATTTTGTGAAGCGGTATGTAGAAAGTTAAAACGAATGTCTGAATATAGGTCACATTTTAAAAGAAAATGCAGTTCATTTTCAATATCACTCGAATTACAAAAAACACAATAACGTTCAGTAAATGGCGATGGCGGTATTGAGTATTGACCCGTCTCAACTGCAATTTGAAGCCTGCCACATCTAAAGTTTGCTTAGACACACTGATGTGGTCTTGGTATATTCATTTCACAATAAGGTTCGGTTCGTCTATCCGTTTTAATAAAGTCTGTATGTTCGTAATTTATTCCGTTTATGTTATTTCTATCATTATATAAATCAGTTTTCCAATCATTCCATATAGCGTGTAAAACAATCTCGGGACATTTCCGTCTTTCTAACTTAATAGTATGTAACAAATATATGATTTATAAATTGTCAAAGTTCTGCACCAATTTTAAGTTTTTAGAATGTTATACTACGTCTAAGATTTACTACAAGATTAAAGTATTTTCAAACATAATGATAAAGCATATGAAAAGGAAATTTTAAATGGAAGCCAAATGTCAAATACAACTAATTTCAAGATGTCACCGTCGCAGGTTTCAGAATTCTGATAAATTGTTTGTTGACATTTTCTTCCATTTAGAATTTCCAGAATGAAGAGAAAAGACGCTGCGCTACTTCCGACACCAGTTAATATCGGAAATCCCGTGTTAATGTGACCTTTCACACAGTCGTCAGGAATACAGTGTGTTAGGATCAGAGAAAATTCAGACTATTGTTACAAATAAGGATTTCACTTCAAAAATTGGATTTATGATAGCGAACGGGACATCTGCGCAGCGACGCGATTCTCTACAACTTTTGATCCGTCATCGACATGTCAGCCTCTGATAAAATATCAAAAAAAAAAATAAATAAATACTTAAATAAATAAATAAAAATAAATGAATAAATAATAAATAAATAAATAAATAAATAGTGCTTATAATAATAATAATAATAAAACAGTTGAGCCACGATGAAAGCGAGAAAATGAAATGCCGCTAGATTACATTACTTGTGATTAAACATTGCACAAAAGAAAAGTTGTAGTTTTCACTTGGGGTTAGGTGGAGTATATATATAATATATAAATATTTTTACAGAATTTGGAATTTTAATTGCATCTTTATAAATCTAAAAATAAAATATGTATACAAGACACACACGTAAAAAATAATCTAATACAAACCCCTTTCACTATTTTGTTTAGCTTGTTAGAGAGCAAAAATAGTGCTTATCCTTAAACTGCGATTGCTTAAAACTCAAATTAAAAAAAAAGAGTTTCAATGAGTTTCAAGTGGTGTAGATTTAATTTAACAAGTTTGAACAAATGCGTTTAACGATACCTATGCAAGGTGAATATAATTATACATTTAATTTTTTTTTTTTTTTTTTTTTTTTTTTTTTTTTTTTTTGTCAAATTCATTCAATCATAGAAACGAGTAATATTTAAAAAATACAAAGTTTCTTTAATGCGTCAATTCATTTACAAATTTTTAATATATTTCATAAATTTATAACAAAAATACCTGTTAAATTTTGATGTGCCATAAGTGCACATTTCGGAAAATCATTCCTCATCAGTGACACTAGGGGCCAAAAAGTTTGATAGATAAAAATAAGCCAAACAGTTAAAAATTAATGAATCGAAAGTTCCAAAATTATATAAATCCAAATCCAGCTAAGGATTGCTTTGCATCAGGGGGGTTGTGACTTGGACCTTTGGAATATTATTATTATTTTTATTATTATTATTATTTTATTTTTTTTATTATAAGATATCATTTTTGCTTTATTTTTATTATAAATTTTGCCTAACATTTTATTACCGTACACCTAATTATTTTAATTAATTCTATAATGCCACTACGTGTACACCACAAAACAATCATTATCTGGAAATAAAATGTATAATTACTGTATAAATATAATTATTTTCGTTATACGAAAACACAATATACACGTATCAATAATTATTACCATTTTTTTAAAAGCGTGATTTATGTATAAAATTTAAAACATTGGACTTAAGCTACATTCTTTTTTTTATTAATGTGAGGCTTTTATATACAGTTTAATATTGAAACATATTTATACAAACCCCTTTCCATGAAGGAAAACCTGGATGAAATACAGAAGCTATTCCCATTTTATTCTTTGGAAACATTCGATCACTGTTTCTTGTGTGTTAAATATCCATACACACTTAATTGAAGAATAAAGTTGTTGTTAAACCTGAAAAATGTTCAATGATATTACTTAGTCACGCCTTTAACATTTATTTTTTCTCGCTAATTTTCGTCATGTGAAATTGTTTTCGTAATTATATCCTGAATTAAATCTTGAAATAATTTATAAAGATTTTATTTCGAGAAGCTATAGGACTGTTAAATGACTCGAGACGTTATTTTATCTATTTTTATAAACATCTTGTTATGCTTAAAGGGAAGAAAAGGCGTCACGCATACTTTGTGATTTGTTTTTTAACCTTCAATGTACTCGCTACTTCAGTAAAGGTTTCCTCTTTCAACATAAAAATATCCCCTTCTGTGTAAACGAATGAACTTTATACTGTTTGTGTCACTGTGTTTCTTAATATGGTAGCATGGAGCTGCCATCGACATGTTGAGATAATTTATCTTCATTTAATTTTATTATGATATGTTGACAAAAAGTGCAATTTTATGCCACATTTCGTCGTCTTAACTTTAAAAATATTGTGTTATGTCGACATAATGCAATAAGATATTCCTATATGTTGACATAATAATAATATAAAATTTAGTGGTATGTCGACAAAATACTTTAATTGATTGTGCCATGTCGACATAACGAGATAATTTATAGCGTCATATCGACATAACGCTATAAAAACACTGTTTATTGTCATAATGTATTATGTTTATATACGTATGTTGTTGTCTTTTAATTGTTGTTTAACGTCGCATCAGACACTTTGTACCAAGTTCGTATATGCTTGAGATATGCTAGTGTGTTTTGAGGAATGTTTTGTACAACTTTAAAATACTAGCTCACCCAGTCCTTATGTCGCAGACAAGCATATCACTCCCTAATCTCAATATTCAGAGTAAACTCATAATCGATTCTCTGTTATGTGAATACCTAGCTTTGGGCGAGGAAGCCGTATTTCAAAGATTCGGTCTTATTTGTATGACCCGAAAGGGTAAAGGACCGCGTTAGCCGTTTTGTTACCTTGTAGCTTAATGAATTCCACCATGACAAAACGAGCAGAGAAAATCGCATTGAAGTTCCCATTTATGATGGTTTTTAAGAAAACTGGTTGAGCTGTGTATCGAAATAAAAAGAAAAAGAACAATAATAATAATTCGTTAGGACACCTTAACACTCGCACGGAAATACAATAGTAAAATGCAAAACAATAGCTGGGTTTTGTCATGTAACTCGGCATTTAGAAATGAAAGCCACGGGGACCTTCGGAAGAAGTCTTATAAACCGATGCAACATGTCATGGCAAGCGTAAAAGACTATCCTTGTACATTGCCCTGAGCGCATCAAAAGGTAAAAACTTCTGCCACTTCACCTGTAGCTAGTGACGTCTCGATCTAAGTGAAATATTCTTGACTAAAACTTAAAATTCCAATCAACAATACGTAAAATTATTAGATTATAATCATTGAAAAGATAGTGCTCAGTCGGTACCTCCCACAAAAAAGGGTTAAAACTAGAGCAATTTCTTGAGAGACAAATACCGCCCTACCCCAACTTCCAGACGGATGGACAATATATTTGGTGCCAAATTTGATCACAGTCCATCTATAGGCATAGAAAGTATAAAAATATGAAGCTGACACAACATTGTGACGGTCAGACGGACAGGGTGATTACTATATATACCTTTAAACTTCGTTTGCGGTGTGGTATAGTAGCAAGTTTGTACGTAAAGACAAAATACATGCTATATGTGGCTGAAAGGACGTTGCGTAATTGCTTATTGAATTAAAATAAAGTCGTAAAATTTTCAAAGCAAACATTTTCTCTTCATAATATCAAACTCGTCTGGAGCCTCAATGTGTGGACTTCATTAGGACTTCAGTAGGCGTCAGACCTCATTTGGAGTTGTAACATTGACATCTATTTTGTTACTTATAAAGTAAACATTCTCAGAATTTAATATATAAATCTAGTATGTGAAATTGAGAAAACACTGAAGGTATGTCTATTTTCAACGAAATTGTCAAGAGAAGTATCAATGTGAAAACATTTCAGTATTGTTTTACATCTTGTCCCACCCTTCAAAATGGTCAATAAAACAATGTGACGGTACATTTTGTCGCCCCTGTACATATTGTCGCCCCAACGACAATATGTACCTTTACTGACTGTACATCATGTCGCCTACCTAATATGGTTTATATTGTAAGAAGTGATGATGACGATATTTGAATGTTCACAAAAAGGCAAATCGAATACAAAATGATTTTACTTTCACCAACACTGGATTTCAAATACTTATCAGATCATACATAAATTGAAAAGATTTAAAATGTATCATTAGAAAGTTTGATAACAAACCCCAAAATAGAAACTGGAAAAATGTTAAATGTTATAAATGGACAGATAATTCTAAAATAAAGCTAATGAATAATTTAGAAACCTTTCAAGAAGATATAGTAAATTTTGAAACTGATCGTTTTAGCGGAAACCAAGGGGGTGTTGGTGAGGCAACTAATCAGCTAACATACATATTTTAATAAATCTCAGAACATTCATGCATAGTTAGACAGAAAGAATGTATATAAAGGAAAAAATTTAAAAAAAACAACCCTGGTCAGATAAATCCATCTATGACTTAAAGAAAAATACAAATAAGATAAGTAAAGAAATCAAACACAATCCTTTAAACTTTCTTTAAAAACTAAATATTTTACGCATCTCAAAACCTTGCAAAAATCTGTGAAACAAAAGAAATATCAATATTATAAAACTGTTATAAATCAACTTTCCTCAGATAGAGAGAAAATTTCAAAATCTTACTGAGATACACTTAGACGTTTAAACCATAATGAAAATTTAAAAAAAACGACATAGATAAAACATTAAATGATAAAAATTTTATCACACAATTTCAAAAACAAGGACACTATAAAACATTAGATAATGAATTTGAACATAATATATTACAGAATTTAAGAAAATTATAAAATTTATTAAAAGTGAATCGATTGACTGATAAATTCAATTACTTGTGCTGAAATAAAACATGTCATAAATAAAATAAAAACTAGAAAAGCAGCTGGGCCTGATCTTATAATAAACAAAATTATAAAATATAGCAGTCATATCACATTAAAATCTGTTTCAAAATTGTTTAATTTAATTTTGAAATCTGGTATATTTCCATCAAACTGGAAACGTTCCTTTATAATACCTTTTCATAAATCAGGTGATAAAACAAATCCAAATAATTATCTAGGGGTTTCTTTAACGAGCTGTATTTCTAAAATTTTTAATGCAGTTCTGAACAGACGACTGCTAAAAATAATGAAAAATAAATATTGCTCTTCCCAGTTTTTCTTTAGAGAAAACCACAGAACTACAGACAGCTTGTTTGTTCTAAAGTCTCTTATAAATGAATATCTCGATCAAAATAATGAAAAAAATCTATGCATGCTTTGTTTATCCACAAAAAGCCTTTGATTTAGTTTGGATGGAGGGGTTACTATTTAAAATTATTCAAAATGGGGTGGGAAAACATTTTTATGAAACCATTAAAAGACAGTTAGAATTGACTGAATCTGTATTAAAACAAAATAATAAACATTCTGATTATTTCAAAATAACTCGAGGAGTGCAACTGAGGGACTCAATGAGCCCTACTTTATTCAATATATATATATAAATGATATGTCCCCCATTTTTTTTTAAAGAATCATCATCTCCAGTCTCCTTGTTGCAATCGAAACTTGGAAGTTTGCTTTTTGTAGATGACCTACTTATTTTATCAGAAGGGGGAAGATGGTCTACAGAATAGAATAAATAATTTATATAAGTGTTGTAAAAACTGGCAGCTTACTTTAAATACAACAAAAACTAAAACAATGGTGTTTCAGAAATTACGAAAGGGATCCAAATTGAGAGTAAAATTTAGTGATCAAGAATTAGAAAATGTAACAGAATACAAATTTCTTGGAACCACAATTAAATGTAATGGTGATCTAAAACATAGTTCACATGAATTGTCCAAAAAAGGAAACAAAATACTTTTTTTCTATACATTCTTTTACTTCTTCCCTTGGTTATCTTTCTATCGAGATTTCTTGTAATTTATTTGATTCCTTAGTGAAACCAATACTTAGCTACAACTCTGAAAAAGCCTTTATGGATTCATACTTATCTCTTCAAAGAGCTAAACAAAGAGCCAAATCAAAAACTATTTTTCTTTTATTGATAAAACACAATTAGAAAAAGTTCACCTTAAATTTTGCAAATTTGTACTTGGTACTAAAAAATACAGTCACAAATTTTGTTATAAATTCTGAATTAGGTAGGTTGCCCATTGAATATTTTATTAAACAACAAACAGTTTTATACTTAGCAAGCCTGAGCATGAATGATATCAATTGAATCCTCTTTTAAAAGAAGCATTTTTATTAAGTCAAGATTTAGATACAAATGTTATATACTCTTGGCACACTTATACAAAGGAAATAATATCAGACCTGGATATAAATAATGTTTATACATGTAAAACAAAAAAAAAAAGATTTAATTTCATTGAAATCTATATTAAAAAACAAATTCAAAAATAAATATGAAAAATTACTCAAGAATAAAATTGAAAACTTAAACCATAATAACAAATTACAATTATATCAAAACTTAAAGAAATATTTAAATAAAGAATTTTATTTATCTTTTCCAAATTTTGAATTTCGTAGACTTTTAACAAAGTTAAGAATTAGTGATCACACCCTAGAAATTGAAATTGGACGATACAAGAACACTCCCAGAGAAGAAAGACTTTGTAAACATTGTAATATTCTTGATGAGGAGATCCGTTTTTTTCTTCATTGTAAACTTAATATTATACCAAGACACAAATTAATTGAATCTTTTATAATAGAAAATGCTAAATTTATACATTACTCTGATATAAACAAAATCATTACTCTACTAAACCAATCAACATCCATTGTAAGTTCCTTTATAAAACAGTCATTAGAACTGAGGACAAGGGCTCTCAGTTTTGACTTGTATTTTATTCAAAAAATATCACAGTTATGAAAGTTTATAACAATACTGTTCTATGTTTGTATGTGTTTATAATTGTTTGTGATAACAGAATCTAAGGACCTAATAAATAAATATAACACCATTAAATGCTTAAATTCCTGCAAATATTTAGGTCTTTTACGGAATATCCATTGTTCTTTGTAATGTAAAGTGTCAAAATGACTATATTTAATATATTATCCTGCAAAACATAGAGAAGACAGTTAATGAGTAACCAGTGTTACGATGATTTAAAAAGAACCGTTTGATTAGGTTTCTGAAGTGCGGACATTACAATGAATTAGCGCTGTGATAGCGAATACAGGTAACTGAAAAGGGGTATTTCCAATGTCAAAATTTATGGTCACTTTTCATTGGTCCAGTTGTCGAAATATTAATGAATCAGAAGTTCAGTATTACTGTTTGGATCCTCTCGAGATTTGAAGTACATGTTCTGAAAATGCATGAGGATTCCGGGTAAATACTAGTATATAAGCCAGAAATTTATGGATGCTTGGCAGTTTTTACTTAGAAGTTTTTGAAGTTTCGGACCGTTAAAGAAGTATGCCTTTTATACAAAATAATTATAAGGTAATATAGTGACATAATTGAAGATATATTGCTTATATTAAATATAGGAAACGTGTAAACAACCAAGTGTGTGAAAACGCACTTTATACACGGTTGCAGACGACACTGGGTTAAACACAGGTGATGTTGCTAAAATCACCTGGAGATAGCCACAGCAACTGATATTGTGGTAAACACAAGTGTCAAGACCAAACGTAGATAGACACATTGTTGCTGACTACAGAGTTACACTTTGTTTGAGTTTACCTCCCAGAACGGCACATATTTAGATCCGAGTCTTAAAGTGAAACTAGAGCTCATTGAAGATTGTTGGCCCTACCTTTAGAGTTTGTTTATCTACTGTATTTAAAGTTTTAATAAATTACATTGTCTGATTAACAAAATAAAACAAACATACCAGTCCTTGTCCATATCACAATCCCAAAAACAAAGTAAAAACTTTGCAAACTGGCAAAATAGGTGATACACGTGAACTTCCATCAAGGAAGTGAGGCCGGGTGCTCCGGAAGGGTAAGCACCTCCTGTTTAGCTAGCTACACCCGTCACGTCAATTTTGAGAATGAAAGGAACAAAGACCTATGGTAAGTCAAATATATCCAGTATAAGTTGGGATACAGTGACTACATACTTATCAACAATATTGTGATGACGGCCATAAAACTTTTTAAGGGCCCTGATTAGCCTAGGCTTGCAATATCCTTGTGTCAACAATTTAATTGTAAGTAATTTGCTTCGTTGCAGAAAGTTCCCATAGTGGGAACAAGCTCTACCGTACCGTATTAACTGTGAAACATATACACCATACGCAGGAGAAGCAGGGATATTACTGCAAAGAAACGGAAAGTTGACAATAGAAAAATTGAAGTCATCACGTTTGTCGTATAGCTTCAGATGTAACCTTTCATGGGTGTCATAATTGAGGTATAAGTCCAAATATGAAGCAGAACATGGAGAATCTGTCGTGTCTTTTATTTCAAGCTCACTTGGATAGATGACATTCACATATTCTCCAAATTTGTGATTATTTAGAGAAAGAACGTCATCTATATATCTGTATGTGTAGTTGAATGATTTAGCGACAGTCTTTTTTCCAGATTTGACAAGGTTCTGTAAAAATTCTGATTCATATGAATAAAGAAACAAATCAGCAAGTAAAGGTGCACAGTTTGTGCCCATTGGTATACCGATTGTTTGTTGAAAGATAATATTGCCAAACACAACAAATATGTTGTCTATCAAAAACTCTAACATTTTGTTGATGGTATCTTCAGTATATTTTTGTTTGCAGTCTGTATGGTGTTTTACAAAATAACCAGAATCCCTGTTGAGCACTAGATATTTATATCTTGGTTTACCGTTTTTGTAAAAAAAATGAAAAGTGAATGATTTGTTTTAGACGTTCTTTCAATTTAGCATGAGGGATAGTGGTGTAAAGGGTAGAAAAATCAAAAGTTTTTATACTTTTTACCGAAGATAGAGTTTTAGAGACAAAATGGTCAAGTAGTTCTTTAGAATTTTTGAGAATCCACATTTGGTTGATGCCAGATGTAGAATAGACTCTATCTGAATAAGTCTGAAGGCCATCTTTGACGACTGTCAAAATTTGTGTTAGAATTACTGATAATGATTTAGTAGTACATTTAGAGGAACCTGCAATATATCTTTCCTTGTATGGATTTTTGTGAAGTTTTGGAATCCAATACAAGTAAGGCAGGTCAAGTTCTTCCTGTTTTAAATTGATACCAAAAGACTGAAGGACTCCCCTATGATTGGAAAGAACTTCATCTTTTGTAAAATTAGTTTTGGTATAAGTAGGATTCTCTGATATACTATCTAAACCAAGCTCCTTAATAAGACATTCAACATAGAATTTCTTACAAACGAAAATAATGTTATTAGAAGCTTTATCAGCAGGGACAACAACATACCTGTTATGTATGTCAGTAAGGACCGCAGAAACCTCAGGGTCCCTGAGCACTAAAGAAGGTTTAGTACCCATAGACCCATTAAGTTTTGCAATTCTTGACTTGACAAAATTTCTAATTGTCCTTATCCAGTCGGATAAAGTATCAAGCTCTACGTCTTCTAATTTAGCCCAACCTCTAGCATACTCTTCAACAGAATCCATAATAATTTTGAAATTCTGTCCCCAAGTAAAAGGTTGAGCCTCCCTGTATTTAGGGCCTTTTGAAAGAAGACATTTTAATTTAGTATTCTCAATAATATTGAGATCACCTGTTACTACATGCCCAGCTGGTTTATAAATATATGGGGACGCTGAGCAAGAGCAGGTAGGTGGAGTAAAGTTATGAAAGTTTAGGCACTGCAAAGTATGTTTATAGTTGAAAATTTTGGATGCAATAGGTTTATTGTAGGAGTAGGAAATTAGAGGTGGCGAGTTATATTTGAAATAAGTAGGGACTTTAGATTGTACTACTTTGTTAAGTAGTATATTAGAAATATTAATAGCATCTATGCCTTTGTTTGCATAATGTAATTTAAGAAATTGGCGACGGTTGTTGTCCTGTATATTGTGTTCCTGAGCGGGTTTAAATAACCTTATAAATGCAATATCCATGATGATAGCGTTAAGTTTAAACTCTGGTGTATTAAAATCTGTAGTAGTTTTGTATATGCATTCTTCTTGTAACTGATTTAGACGGGAAAGTGGTAAAGAGTACAGTTTTGTACGAATATGGTGTAATCCGAGAGGTTTCTGAATAAATGGTAAAAGATTAGAAAAACTAACATCATGGATATTGGGTTTATTGTAACTTCGATGTCCATGACTTCTTTTGTTACGTGCAGTTCTGTTGAACAGGTGTAATTGCCGTTTATTTTTGTTCATATAGAAGATTAAGAGTTTGTTTTGATTGCTCAATTACGGTATATTTCCGTGAGAACCTACACACATATAGGTTTAACAACATGCAAGTTATATCAGTGGTTGCTTACCACTAAGCAAACTCTGATATAATTCTCCTTGTGGCGCACTGTTGACCTTTTTCAACAGAAATCCGTAAGGTGTATTTATCCCAATTTTTGTAAGTTTTTGGGTTAGACTTAAATGTTTACAACATTATTTCTGTTAGTGAGATGCAACACATAGAACTAGCTAATTCTGACCCAGAAAGTAATATCATTGTGACGGACTTCCGCAGCTGTAATACGCTACCCTTGAATTGTTAAAGTTGCCTTCCTTTTGCACTTTAACCCTCCCCCTATTGCTACTTTTGTCTGTTACAGTAAAGTTCAATATACATACAGAAAGCCAAGTAAGTATAATAAGGGCTAATTTTAATTAAACCATATTTTTTTGATTTTTAAAAACTTTTTTCGCCATACAATCTCATACTTTTAAAAAACACTTTTATTGTATAAAAAAGAGGTGTTTATAGTTAAACTTCACTTCATCCTAAAAGATGACAGGATTTATGAACAGGGCCGAACACATATTCATAAAGCAACATATTGCATTGTCTTTTTAGAAAGCACTCGTATTATCAGTCAAGTTACTGCTATTCAGCAAGCATTTCTTGACCGATTTAAACCAAATTTACTGTATAGGTATCTATTGATGTTGCCTTGAATGGGTTTGATTATTACTCTATTTCCGTAGTTTTTTTTATAGGATTATGACTATAAATATTAATAAGCCTTTCCTACTACTCCACAGTCTACATATCGATACTGATTTAAACCAAATTCACTCCTTGAATTCGTGAATAAGTTCAACATATTCCGTTGCCTAATGTCAGAGTGTAGCCTTTGATAACACTACCTTGCTACCACTCTTCAGTATTCAATAGGAGGAGAGTCAACTAACTTGAACCTGAGAAAAATATGCGTTAGGCTTATTTATTACCAATATACTATTTATATTTTGCGCAAATATTTAATATAACTTGGCACATATTACATGTCATAAGCCTTTGCTGAAACTAGCAATTTCTTCTAAAAACTATTAACCTTTTTCATAGTTTCATGGATTTAAGTGAAGGTTAAATGCTCATGACAATAATTTCTTGTTAAAATATCCGCTTTTGTATCTTATTACTTGAGTAGCTTTTCTATCATTGGTTGGATTTGAATTTGCACCAAAGTGCAAGGAGAAAACCACCGACCTCCGACAAGCGAGATGGCAAACTTCCTCCCGATAGACTCTGTTAGAGTGAAATGCAAAACTAGGCTGTGAAAGAGATCTTTTGCACACCAAAAATTCCAAACTATCTATAGTTACAAATATCAATTAGAAGAAAACAGGTACAACTGTACCTTTGCCTTAACAACTTTGCTTATTAATCAAAGCTTTCGTTCAACAAGTAAAATAATTAGTAAATGTAAATTATTTAACATCCGATATTTTCGTTTTATTCTAATAAAAACGTACATGTGTAATGATAATAACAATCATTTAATAAACATACTAGTGATTGTTTGTATCGATATTTTTTCTGGTAATGTATTATTAATTTCATTTTTTAAACACATGACCCAACAGTATAAAATAAGCATATATGATAATATTATGTATTACACTTAGGCGAAAAGCAGAGTATTCGGGCCTAGAGAGGCTTTCGTTCTTAAATTTTTTTTCGAAATATCGTTTTTAAACCTTCAGTTTTAAGGGGTATTAAAATGCTGCGGTAATTAAAATGTTTGACAGTGATCTTGATAAAATAAGTTAATTAACCTACCCCTATTCATTTAAACGTTTAAATTAATAGATAGATATGTAGCTCTTTGATATGTTTGTTCCGTTTTCCTTCTCCTACGTCAGTTAAACATCATTCGAAACATAATTGATGGTGAAAATGGTACAAATGTTCATGACGCCTATTGTCAACGGCGTCAAAATGTTTCGATATGTGATGTACATTTTGTCTCCCATTCTGTAGGAAAAATAAAAGTCTCAACTCGGTGACAATATGTACAAGGCGACAATATATATTGTATATGTCGCCGTTATAATATATAATTTATAATGCTGGAATTTATGATCATGGTTATAATGATGATGATGATTGCATGTATAATCGGAGATATATCAAAACTTTTTGCCCCAAAATCGTCAATATAGTTGCAAGTTACCAAGATAGTACAAAGCTGACTATTACATAACTGACTACCACCCCTCCAGAAGTGATGTCCCGATTCCACACGGCAATAGTTGAGTTATGATGTTTTACGCCTCAGTCAAGAGTGTTGCATTTTATCTAGAGGTCAGTTCTGGGGTGGTGACGGAAACCGGAGAAAACCACTTACCCTCGGGCAAGCGAACCGTCTAACTTTCTCACACTAGGATCTGTTCAAGTGAGATTCCAAAGAGTCACTGTAATCTGTAGACGATTTAAGATCATTATAAGAATATTTATAAGAATGTTTATATGACATTTGTTTTTAGAAGAATGATTTGTCAAATTGTATTTTAAAAACATTTTTATTGATAAATTTAAAATAATAATAATAATAATAATAATTTTTTCTCTCTCTTTTGCTTAAGTTTCAACGAGAGAGAGAGAGAGAAAGAGAGAGAGAGAGAGCAATAAAATGCTGCTAGTTTGATTCATAGACTACGTATAAAACTAAGTGAAACATTCATATTTCAATGACATCAATTTCAAAAAAAAAAAAAAAAAAAAAAAAAAAAAAAAAAGTTTTTTCGAAACATCATTTGAGGTGATAGTATTATGTATTTGCCGGCGACAATATGTGCCGATATGTGTAGTTCATATTGTCGCCCATTTGCAGGAAAAATTAAAGCCTCATCTCGGTACATATTTTCGCCGTCGTCAATATATACCGGTGGGCGACAATATGCACCGCCACACGACATAATGTAATATTCTATAACATCATACCGACATAATGTAATATTTTGTAACGTCCTGCCGACATAATGTAATATTTTATAACATCATACCGACATAATGTAGTATTTTGTAACGTCCTGCCGACAAAATGTAATATTCTATGGCGTCATGCCAACATTAAGAAATATTTTATATCATCTTGTTGATATATTGTGAAAATTCATATTTTATTTTCAACATAATATAATATTTTCATTACACATAATCAGTGGCATTAAAGCGCACTTTTTATCGACAAAATGGGAATTGAATTATCACAACATGATGACAGGTTGATAAAAATAAGTTATGTCGATATAATTTTGTCACTATGTTAATATATTTACTACGATATGTCGACATATTGCTAAAAAATCATACTATTTAGTCAATATAAAGTACATTATTATCTCAATATGTCGATGACAGCTCTATGCCACCATAATATAGCTATAGGACTCGAGATGTTATTTTACCTATTTTTATGAACATCTTGTTATGTTATCTTCATGGGAAGATAGAGCGTCATGCATACTTTGTGATTTGTCCCTTTAAACTTCAATGTACACGCAACTTCAGTAAAGGTTTCCTCTTTCAAGATAAAAAATATCCCCTTCTGTGTAAACGAATGCACTTTTTATACTGTTTGTGTCACTGTGTTTGTGATAGTTAATTATGCAAAACTTTCATAGACAATGCAATAACTTGATTTCAAGTTGGTAATTTTACTTGAGTCTAGTTGTTAATATGGTGGCTTATTTCTGACATCGACATAATTTTAGTCGACATAAAATTATCTCAACATTTCGACTTATTATCTTAACAAGTCAAGATAATATCATGAAAAGTTGTGATACCAAAATAAAAAATTGACATATATAACACGACATGCTGCGATACTTGTGTTCCATAAGTTATAAAAATAAGTTGCGATATTGAGATAATTATCACGACTTATCAACATAAGTATCACGACTGGTCAACATAAGTATCACGACCGGTCAACATAAGTATCACGACTGGTCAACATAAGTATCACGACTGGTCAACATAAGTATCACGACTGGTCAACATAAGTATCACGACTGGTCAACATAAGTATCACGACTGGTCAACATAAGTATCGCGACTTGTCGTGTTTTTATCTCGACTTTTTATTTTGGTATCACAACTTTCCATGACAATATCTTTACTTGTCAAGGTATTAAGTTGGCATGTCGGGATAAGTTTATGTCGACTAAAATTATGTCGATGTCAGAAATAAGCCACCATAAGTTGTAGCCGAAAATCCCCCTCTCATCCAAACTTGATGCATGAGAAGGATTCTCTGAAATTAAACCCGAAGGCTGGAGGGTTAACTAGGCAATAGTTCGAACCTACCGGCACGTGACTCTATCTTAAAAGGTAAAAAAATGACCATGCATTGGTTCCGCACGGACACACATAACCCCAGTAAATACCAGGTCGATAGTAATTTGTTGTTATATACTAAACCAGAGCGTCCATGGGAGGGGAGTTAACCCTCCAGCCTTCGGGCTTCATTTCAGAGAACCCTTCTCATCCATCACAAGTCTGGATGAGACGGAGATTCTCTTTCCATTCAGCCTCTCAGGCTGTTCGGGTTAACTAGGCAATCATTAAAAGACAACAAATTACTTACATACCATGATCCTTAAGAAAACTAGAACACTTAAAAAACTGTAAAATTCATCTTTATGTACTCATTAATAAATTTTTCAATAAATTTCAAATACTAGAAAGTCCAGGTTCAACAAATCAAGTATTCTTTATCCTGTGAACCATTCAGCCGTAGTATGAAAACACATCCACCATCACACAACTACTGAAAAATATACATATCACAATGTCAAAATTGTATCTGAAAATCTATTTCCTATACCGGCATTCTCCTCTAAATCTCTGTTATAAAAAGTATGAAATGTTTGGGCAGAAGCCCAATTAGCTGTTTCTAAAATATCTTTTAATGAAACTTCAGCCCTAAATGCAGCTGAAGAAGCAGCACTCCTGACTGAATGCGGTTTAGATTTACCGATCTTTTGTTTTTTGTAATATAATTGTTTAATGTGTGAACCACATATAATTTCATTTGTCTAAAAGGTTTCAATAAAACGTGATAAAAAGTTAAATAACTCAACAAAATACTGACATCCCATGTTTTTGTATATCTTGGGACTGGAGGTTTAGACAAAAACAAACCTTTAATATATTTAGACAAAATAACATTATTTTATAAAGTTGGATTACAAATTACTGCTAAGGATTGTACTAGCATAGATTTATGGGTATTTATAACACTACATTATTTACCCTGTAGTTCAAGATAAGCCAAGTAATTCAAAACTTGCGAGACAGACGGACTAACTCGACTAATTTTGTGTCGACGACACCAAATACACCAACCATTCCAGGCAAGATCATACTGTTTGTTCGTTGATCTTTTCCATGCCTGTTGAATTGTACTTGAAGCTCTTTCTGAAACTCCACTACTTTAGAGATTACACCTGATATGCAGCATGCGACTAGTTTCAGTCTTTTGCGTAATGGGTGAGGTTCTCCTATGGGAGATGTCACTAAAAACTTCCATAGAGGGAGACGAATAGGATACTCTATTAACATATGAATGATCTCTGGAAACCATACTTGATTTCTCCATAATGGAACTATAATTATAGCTTTTCTTACTATGTCTTCTTTTATCTTTGACAACACCTTTCTAATTATACTAAAAGGACAAAAAAAATATGGTAAATACCCATTCCAACTCATTGAAAAAAAAAAAACCATCTGAATCTACAGCCTCTGGATCAGGTTACCAAGAAACAAAATAATCTAATTTTTTATTGAACCTATTTGCAAACAAATCAATATCTGGATAAAATAATTGTTTACAAATTCTTTCAAAAATACTGGAATGAAGCTCCCATTCACCTGATGTTAAATGACATCGACTCAAACAATCAGCAACAAAATTTTCTTTCCCTGGCAAAGGTTTGGCAGAAATAAAAATATTCTTATCATAACGCCATGACCAGATGTTCAATACAAGATCTGACAATAATTTGGATTAACCTCCAAAACAATTAATATAGCTCACTGCTATGAAATCTGAATATGGATTCCAAATTCTGAATTGCATAAACTTCGTAAACCAAACCATATGGCCAGTAATTCCAAATAATTTATATGCAACTCTGATTCTAACCATATACCCTGGGTAGAACTATCATTATATTTAGCTCCCCATCCAATTAAAGAGGCATCAGTTTCTAAAATTGCTGAAATAGGTGGTGGACGAATTTTCCTCCCATTCATTTTTTCCACATTTGTCAGCCGCCATCGAATATCATCTTAAGGTTCCTGAGACAGACATATCTTATCATCATAAGAATTTCCTTGAGTTTTTTAAAGTTTTTTCCCGTTCAATATTTTTAAAATATAAAGGACCCAATCTGACTGCTCTTATACTAGACGTAAATAAGCCTACAAGACTTGCTATCTGACGCATCTGGAATTCTTATTTAACAAAACATCTTTACAAACTTTCTTGATTTTCTCAATTTTCTCTGATGTTAGAGAAACTGTAAAAGCTTTGGAATTAATTTGAAATCTCAAATGAATAATAATCTTGCTTGGGACAAGAGACGATTTTTCAAAATTAATTCTAAAGCCACATTTTACAAAAATGTCTTGCAAAACCTTACAACTCTGAATACAATTTATAACATTTGATGCCTTAATTAACGAATCATCAATATAATAAAATGCTGTGATACCTCTGTTTCTCACATAAGCAAAAATTGGCTTCAATATCTTGGTAAAATTTCGAGGTGCACAAGCTAATCCGAAACAAAGAACTACAAATTTATATAATGTACCTTTTCACCAAAATTTCAAATACTTCTGATATTCATATGATATTGGAATGCTCATGTACGCATCAAATAAATCAATAGAAGTGAAAAAATCATCTTGTTCCACTGAAGCCAAAACAATGTCTAAAGTTTCTTGTTTTAAATGTTGATATTCTATAAATTCATTGAGATTTTTTAAATTGATAACTGGTCTATATTTTCTTTTTTTTTGTACTAAGAAAATGTTTGAAACAAATTCGTATACTTCATGATCACATGGGACGATGGCACCTTTTCTAAGTAAAGAAGTGACTTTTTCATCAATCAAGTTTTGCCCTCTCGAAGTAAAATGTATCACACCAGGTAATTTTAATTGAACTGGTCTCTCAATAAAATTGATTTCCAAACCACTTATAGATTTCAAAATCCAAGGATCATCAGTTAAAGTACCCCTAAATTCCACACAATATTTAGTGGCACCACAGACCACATTTACCTGCTCTAATTGGTAATTGACCTGATAAGTTGTTTGTAAGTTGTTGTATTGATTTCTCTCTCTTAAAATCTCGGTCCTCTCGAACGAGCCCTTGACCTGTGGTCTCTTCCTAAAAAAACCCTGATATCTAAAATTCTGCTTTCTGGGTACTCTTTTAACACTTTCATCGAGCAATTTTTTCATTCTCTTTATGACATCAACGTCTTCCCCAAACAAAAAATTTATTCATAGATTGATCCTTAGAACAAATCGGGGATAAATAATATGGCAGACTTGGCCTACAAAAATGTCCGCGATTAATAGACATTTGAAAAATAGCATTACTTAAAATTGAAATGCTATCAACCATCATAGGCACCAATTCCTTAACTTTTAAATCCTTAGGCTTCTGAGAAACCAACTCCAATACCTTAAAAACTTGCACAGCACCTTTAATAAATTGCCTCTCCAACTTTTGTAAAAGCACATCACGAGTTCTACCTTGTGTTCTAAGTTTGGCCCAAACATCTCTTTGTGTTTTTGGAACCCTTAAAAAATCAGAACAATGTTTAGGCACACTATATTTGTCAGTAATCTTATTCAAATCTGGAGCTTCTTGGGACTAAGTCCTTAAATTTATTATTTAAATCAGGACCATATTGATCTTCTTCAAATATCTGAGGTATATCTATTTTACATTCATTTTCAGAATTAACATTATCTTCCTCATCAATTATAAAATCATCATATTTAACATTAAAACCATTTTCGCCACCACTTTCCGAATCATTGACATTCATATCAGTCTCATTACATATGTCTCTACTATCTGTATCAGGCACACACGTGCTCGTTTTATCAGAGTTATTGGAATTTCTTACCGTGCATGAAAGCAAATTCTGAACAACACCTGTCAAATTCACCAACCTGTTCTCCAACGACACAAACCTGTCACCAGGCCAATCACTGTAATCATAATTCAACACTCGTCTGCGTTTCGTGTTACTTAATCCGGGTATCGCCCCGTTTCCGGTTTTAGTACTGCATGTTGTTTTACGCTTCCGGTTAATGGTGTCATCATTAAAAACATGAGCATGCTCCTCGAGTTCATAATTTTCATTTACAAAATCATTTCTAGTCGGGACATCGTCGACGACGGCACTTTCTTTATTTTCAAAATCCGTCAGTTCGTTTTCAGATGGGTGGATACTGATATGCTCATCCGACTTGTTACCCGAGACATAAGGATTCATTTCTATCAAATTCTTAGCCATAGACTTATCCGACGCACTACGTGTATCCACAGTGCCTTTATTAACATTGTTTGAACCTCTGCGTTTAACCGCGGACTTTGCTTTCTCCCTCATAATTCACTTACCTCAATGCTTTACCTTCTCGGTCACGCGCCTAAAGAACCAAATGCGTGCCTGTCACTGTCGACCTGGTATTTATAGGGGCTATGTGTGTCCGTGCGGAACCAGTGCATGGTCATTTTTTTTACCTTTTAAGATAGGGTCACGTGCTGGTAGGTTCGAACTATTACCTAGTTAACCGGAACAGCATGAGAGGCTGAAATGAAAGAGAACTGTTATGTACATCCACGAATACCCTAGAATATTTCTGTAGATTAAAAACTTTTGCTGCTATCGGATTTTCATGTCGAAATCGATATTTACACTGGAAGTGACGCATTATGTCGTTTCCGTAAAACTGTCTACCTGTAAAACAATCAACAAATAAACCACCTATAGCGGTTTCTTTTACTATATGCAGAAATATTCCATCCATGGTTATCTCGGATGCGCGTATTAATTTCCCGTAACGACTGACTCAAGAAAGTAAAACTAAATACCAAAATTTATACTTAAATTAATTTTTGGATTTTATTCCATTTTAACATATCGTTCTCTCATCTGAAATGGAAATGGACTTTTTGGACTGATTGATAAAACTTATTGATTTTTATGCATGTATAAATCGATATAGCTTCTCATTGATTAAATGTTTTTCTTTAAAAAGCAAATTTTTTTCTTTGATCATTAATATAATTATATGACAGGTATAATAATTAACAATAACAGCAGTTAAACATCATCAAAGATGGTCGTTTCGGGGGACCGTTAGTATTCGCCCGTTAAGTTTTGTAAAATTTTAGTTGTTGAATTTCTCCGCCAATGGCGATAAGATAAAACTACCGCTTAATTTTCACGGTTTACAGTGAAATATTATTGTATTTTCTTTAAACTCAAACAGTAAACTAAGTGATTGTTGCATAATATAAAAGGCTTTTAAATGTTTATTTAACAATAATCAAAACTTCTACGAAAAAAATGACACAAACGAAAAGATATAGTTTTAGCTTTCCTATCCTGTGTATCTGTATGTGAGTATGTGTGTGTGTGTCTGTAACTCATATTTTCTAGATCTCTTTTGAAACTACTAGGCCAATATTAACAGGAAGGGTTATTGGCTTTTCAAATTTGTACTTTGAATTGCTGTAGCTGTAGGTAAAAAAGTAGGTCACCTTGACCTACCTTCATAAAACTAAATTAATCTTCTTCTCTGAAAAAGTAGGTCACTTTGACTACCTTCAATTCTCTGAAACTAAAAAAAAAGGTAGACAATGGCTGTCTTGATGTTTGACATTTCCTGTGCCTTATGTATATAGTTTTAATCATAAAATCACCTCAGAAAATAGGTTGCGCGTTTTTTTAATTTAGCATGGTTTCAAATAGTATTACTTTGTATAGAACGTGCAGTTATGTAACGTAACAACTAAGGGCGAAGGAATACACACAAAAACTTAAACAGATGTCGGGAGATTTCCTGATCTATTTCTAAAAACACATGCCAAAGCACATGTTGATTTTTAACCACAAACTTTTCAAAATATCGCGAGAAGGCGATGTACGTATGTACCATTTAAAAAAACAGGATTATTTAATTGTCCATGTACAGGAGTCTGTATAAAAGCTAAACAATGTATGAAAGTTCAAGATTTGGTACATCGTGGTTTTATACATTGTTTATTTTATTATTTTACACAGGGATTTACAAAGAATTGTAAATATAAGAATTGACTTGACATCGTGTTTGGTAAAGTTTATGAGGGTATGAACGCTAGTGAATCCCGCGCAATTTGCAAGTGCTCTACTAGCAATTATACCCTCATTTTATCATAACTGAAACGATTATTTAGCTTTGATGCTTTACCTCTAAGGTCAATTTAAAAGCAAATTTTTTTTTCTGGACTTCTGGTGGTTGTCTGTTTGGTCACTAGAGGCGCTTGAACAGTTGGTTTTGTCGCCATTAATATGGATGCGACGGGAATTGTTAATGATGTAATTACAGGTGATGATACTGATGTTGTCATGGAGGGAATTGGTTAAGCAGGTGTCACGCTTTTTTCTGGTCTGGTCTTTGGTCTGATGCCTGAAGACGACTGAATTGGTTTGGTCACTGAAAAGTGCGTTGTACCGGTCTGGTCGACGGTCGAGCAATTAAAGATGATTAAGTTGGTTTTGTCGTTGGCAAGTGCGTTGTAACGGGTCTGGTCGACGGTCGAGTAATTGAAGACGATTGAGTTTGTTTGGTCATTGGCAAGTGCGTTTTAACGGGTCTGGCCGACGGTCGAGTAATTGAAGACGATGAAATTGGTTTGGTCATTGGCAAGTGCGTTGTAACGGGTCTGGTCGACGGTCGAGTAATTGAAGACGATTGAGTTTGTTTGGTCATTGGCAAGTGCGTTTTAACGGGTCTGACCGACGGTCGAGTAATTGAAGACGATGAAATTGGTTTGGTCATTGGCAAGTGCGTTGTAACGGGTCTGGTCTACGGTCGAGTAATGGAAGACGATTCAGTTTGTTTGGTCATTGGCAAGTGCGTTGTAACGGGTCTGGTCAACGGTCGAGTAATTGAAGACGATTGAGTTGGTTGGTCATTGGCAAGTGCGTTGTAACGGGTCTGGTTGACGGTCGAACAATTGAAGACGATTAAGTTAGTTTGGTCATTGGCAATTACGTTGTAATGGGTTGTAACTCGGGTATTCGTTGGTTTTGGTTCTGGCGTGGTCCCAGTTTGCAGAAGTTGCTTGGTTATAGACATGTTACATTTGAGAAACTGCAAAACGGGAGCTTCCATCAACGTCTCATCTACAATACTAGTTATGAATTGATGGTTATCTGCATCATCGAATAGTTCTTCAGAGAAATCCGGGAACATTTCAGCTAAGTCTAGATGCAAACTAGCCATCCTGATATAGGTATGCTTTGATTTCAGAAAAAATATTTTTAATACATTTTGCGAATGTGGTGAATGACATTTTTAGTGAACTTACTCTCAACATATGGAAGATTACATGAGCTTAAAAAAACCTGAAAAAGAAAGTAGAACATAGCCTCGTAACTCGTTAATACTTAACATGTTGATGTTCATAAAAAAACCACATACTTCATTACTTGAGGTTAATTACAGAAACATCAGTAGTTATGACGATTTCGCGCCTAAAGTGTTTCTTGACAATAAAATAATATCACTAACATTGTTGGTATTGTGTTTACACTGTAACATATATGATCTAATAAACCACACAGTTCATTATTGAAGGTTAAATAAGTATTATTACAGAAACATCAGTGGTTGTGATGAATAATGAAACAATTTTACAAACATTGTTAATATAGTGTTTGCACAGGGTGCGAATAATCACAAATAAGACATGAAAACAGACAAACATATAGAAATGAACATCGCATAGTCAAATGGCTATATACCATAAAAATATTTGCATGTGTTTCGGAGCCATGATGCAATCTTATATATAAAAACAGGGGGAATTACATTGACCTACTTGCAGGTTAGGGACCTCGAAAGCATCTTGGATCATTATTTTATCCTCACGTACAAAATTGCGCGGTTAACCTTACGATTTGCCCAGTGCAGCTTAACATCTTCTTAGGCAATAAAAACTGAGCAAAATCAGTTGTCATATAATAGTATAACAAATGTTGGTTTTCCAACAAATATTATCAATATCCTCTTCTATTTCAATATTGTCGGGTATATCGTAAAACCCTTCGCCAATGTCCATCAAGTCTACAAACACCGTCCATCAGTTCCTTCATTACATTTAATTCTAAGGTCCTTCTTTTTAATTCGGTTTTGTAGACTCAAAAATAAATCATTTGGAAATTTGGTTAACAACACAATATAAGAAATCTAGCAAAGTTTTACAGGAATCACCTGTTTTCATATCGGACACATGTGGGACAAAGTAGGTCAATAGAAGTAATACACGGGGAAACGTTCTAGGTCAGATAGCATAAAGTAAGCTAGGACACAACGGATGAAAATCGTTCAAGGTCAGATACCATAAAGTAGGTCGATGTCATGATCTCTATGGCAGACACCATAAGTCAATTGTCAAGGTCAGATATCATAAAGCAGTTCAATGTCATGACCTCTAGCTAGCCTCAATAGGGGTTTAAAGTATGTCAATTCGAAATCAAAGTAACATACTTGCTGGTTATAAATTGACTATTGCAACATTTATTGACATGTGGTTTTTAATTTTTATATTTTCTTAAAATGACCTTCAAAATTGGGTCAAGGACAAAGATCAAGGTCACGACTTAGTTTGTTTGTTTGTTTTTATTTCATTTTTAAGCTTATTTCTTGAAATTTATAAAATTTATAACGACAGATAAAAACAAAATGTTTAGCCTGAAAGAATCTGACAGTATGTGTAAGTAGTTGCAGTTCTTTCGCCAAGCATTTGACATTTAGAAATGGGGTCTTTCGAAGGAGACCTTAAAATACAATGTCCTGTGTCACGGCAGGCGTGGCACGTTAAAAAACCCTCCCTGCACATTGTTCTAGGAGCCCTGCAAAGGTAAAAACTTTACCTTTAGCTGGCGACATTAAAATATAAGTAAAATATTTTTCAAACCCTATTGAAAAGTCTAACACGGTACCAAATTTCATAACTAAGTGATAACTAGTGCAGGAGTTGTTGCCCATAAATTGTTGTTTTTTGCTTTTAAATACTATAATTATGGATAAGCTTGAAAACTATAAACTTTTTGTATATTATAGGCATGAATATAAACATCTTAAAGGTATTGATATAATGATCATTTTAATATTAGGTTCAAGGTCATAGCTGCTTAAGGGCAATGAAATGTTATATTACCTTTAAAACTATAACGGTTTTCCAAAACATGTATATCAGAATATTGTAGGTTTTAATATGACAGTCGTTTGATATATGGTTTAAGGTCATAGGTACAAAGGTCAAGGTCGCAGCTGCTTAAAAATGAAATTTTAAATCATCTTGAAAACTATAAATGTCTTGTACGGGCAAGCATATTCTATGGTAGGTATTGATATGACAACCAGTTTGATATATGGTTTAAGGTCATAAATTCAAAGGTCAAGGTCATAACTGCTGAAGAATATCAAAATTTTAAAAACATTTTACTTTTTTGTATAGCCATGTATATAAGAATATTGTAGGTATTGGTATGACGGTCAAGGTAATAAATCTTTGGAAATTTTCCATTGTACTTTAGCTACTACATGCATTGTAGTTATTTATAAATGAATTTTGACTGATATTTCTGGTCAAGTATTTTAGCAGTTTAAAACTGTAAAAACTTGGAAAGTTTTTGTAACTACACTTATTGTCTATTGTATATTTAAAAAACATTTTTCTGCATAACCTCAGTACGGTGGCACAGAGGTGACATGAAATATGTTTTTCATATCACGTGCGCACGTATTACCCTTTACGTGCGCACTTATTAACCTATTACGTGCGCACGTATTACCTTTTTTCGTGCGCACGTAGTAACCAATACCTGCGCACGTATTACCTATAAGTAATACGTGCGCACGTAATAGGTTAACAAATACGTGCGCAGGTATTACCTATTAGTAATACGTGTGCACGTAAAAGGTAATACGTGCGCACGTAATAGGAAAATACCTCAGGTAAGCGTTAAAGTCAATTTGCAGCTTGTTGGATTAAGCAACAACATTCTTTTAATCTAACTAATTTTACAACCAGCTTTTTGTATGTTAATTAGTAAGTAATGGTTCACATCATATCATCATCCTTGTGTCGCAATTTTCTTTCTTATCAAGCTAAACACTTTCGTTAAAGAATATCAGGGAACAAAAAATTGTTTGAAGAAAATAAAACGTTTGTCGAGATTTCAAGTACACTTAGTAAAATTTGTG
Source organism: Tegillarca granosa (assembly GCA_029721355.1). Classification (NCBI taxonomy): domain Eukaryota; kingdom Metazoa; phylum Mollusca; class Bivalvia; order Arcoida; family Arcidae; genus Tegillarca; species Tegillarca granosa. Next base: position 28,768,704 of record CM056605.1, read on the forward strand.
TCCAACCACAAAACTGTTATTAATTTTCTTTCTTTTCTTTTCTTTTCTTTTCTTATTCTTCTTTCTTTTTTCTTGTTAAGTTTTTCAATATAACCAGATGCCAGATATCTAGGTTTTAATTGTTAAAGCAATAAACTTTGTAAAATCAGACTTCTCAAAGCTCATCACGTCTGTTAACAAACCTCTGCCATTATTCTTTTTTAGCGTCATTGCAATTTTATGAAATTTATTATAATTATGAAGTCAAACTGGAATTATTTCCTATCAATTGCTTTTTTCTTTTCATGATCGTTTGGATTAAATTTATAAAATATTAACAATCAATTGTCAAAAATCTAAATGTGAAATTATTTTGTAAATTATTTGATATTTTAATAAGTTCATTTGTGATTTTTACTCAGTGGATTTCTGTTTAAATTCTTATGACTGCTGAATGTTGATCTGATTTAGAATGGGATGTTTGTATGCAATCATTTTTCGCATTATTACTTTTTTGGTTATAATTCAATGATGTCTAATATGCTTAAACCAAACTTGCCATCATTCAAATGTTTTGAGCACCGCATCATAGGCTGAAATTAAAGCGATCGCCTCGAGAGTGGTAAGTCGTTGGTTCAAACGCCAGCAGGATCATGCAATAAGAATTTACATTTAGGATATTGCTCCTAGGCCCGCCTGGCGCTCGGCAATAAGATGATAGAGTATTGACTGGTTCACCTAGAGCCTGGATATTGAAGGAGAAATAGTATATGTTTGTCTTTGGAATACTAACTCAGTGAGCTAGCATCTTACCATTGTCCATGAGTGCGCGCTAGTACGTTGCAGGCAATAATTGACACTTGCACCTCATATGCATACACAAATTGATACTTAGTAACTAGCTAGACGAGAAGTGCTTGCCCTTCCGGAAAACCTGGTCTCACTTTCTTGATTGCAGTTCACGTGTATAACTTAATTGACCAGTTTTTAAAGTTTTCCTTTTTTTATTTGAGGGGGTGGGGTGGGGGGGGGGTTGGGTTGTGATTTGGACATGAACTGGTATGATTTTTTTTAATTCAACCTTTAAGATAAAACCCCTTGCTCTCGTCACGAATAGCTAAAAAATTGCTGATTTGACATTAAACTACATTACTACAGCTACACAAAATATTTTGATAAAAAGAAATGGTATTAGATTTTACATTTTAAAAATCCCGACGTCATACTTTATTTAAAAATAAAAATCTAAAACACGCAACTAGGAGTTTCACCTGTGTAGGTTTGATCGCTGTAAGCTACAAGTAAGGAAGAGTTAGGCCTCTACAGCCTGGATAAATACGATTATATGGAATTAAGCGGTATGGGATGTTTATAAATAACATTGCGATCAGGTGTCGTAGGGCTCTAAAAAGTCACGATATTCAAGAACAAACATGTCGAACACAGCAAATATACTTGCACAAAACTCTTCTAAAATATACATATATGGCATCAATAAATATCCTTGAAATAAATATTGTATGTTTGAAACTAATCTTGTAACGTTATAAAACATTCAACTATCAACATCAAACAGTCGAAACAGCTATATGTCATTAAATTTGGATTTGATTTGTTTAATTTTTTATAAATTACCCGTTTCCTTTTTCGTGACTTTAAACCATAAATGTCACATACTTATTGTGATTTTTTTAACGATGTAAATCGAACAATGACCTACAAGTTCTCATTTTTCAGATATTTGAACTATATAAAGAATGAACCATTGCTTTATTATCTGTGAAGGACAAGGATTTACATCGACAATAATACATTCTTTTTCTATATCAAAAAACAATTTTTAAAAGGCCTAAATCTAATAATTATCTACATGTACTCATGATTACAGTATTTCAACTACATGTATTTAAAGAATGACCCTTGCTTAATTGTCAGGGAAGGATAAGGATATACATCGACATCAAAACATTTTTATTTATACATTAAAAGCTTTTTTTTTCAGATGACTGCATCACATCCACACATGGGTCAATGTCCTACTTCTTCTTAGTTTAAAATCGTTGAACATGAGTTTAGAATGTCTCTTGCTTCATTGTCAAATCAAAAACATGAAAATTAAAACAATTTTGTTTATAAAAAATCTTCCGCTTGATGGCAGCACATCAGCATCCATATACAACACTGTGGTCAATTTCAAATCTGAAAAGTTTAGGTTATTCGCACTAAAACAGTTCTACCCGAGTTTTATAATAAAATCTATTCCTGTGTAGATTTTATTAAAAATTTAAACAGACAAAAAAATATATAAATAAAGCTTTTAAATATCTAAATATAAATAAAGCTTTTTAAAATAATAATTCATTAATACCAAATAGTTTAATAAAAACATAGGAGGTACCGGCGTGCTTTACGCGTTAAACCAAAAGGCAATCAGCAATCTCAAATTGTAACTGCAGAACACTGTATTAGATCAAGTTAAAAACCTGGAAGGATTTTGTCGACTATACAAAAAAAATCAGACACGTTTTGACAATGAAAGTTCTAACATTTATTTCACATATAATAATAAAATAGTTACAATATGAAAGAGAACAAATTTTATCTACAAATCTCTTTTTCTTGCAATTGTGAACAACAAAATAGAGTTATCTTCCTTTAAAAAGTCTATACGCAAACTGTTATGTCTTCGCCAAACAAATGTTTTATTTTTACATAATTTGGTATCAAACTGACCAAGTTCTTTATCTAGCGATACATAACTGAATTAAGAAAAAAAGAAGCATTTTAAAAATGAAACGGTTTATTGTTTTTGCTGAATATTCTTTGTCAATTTTTTGAAATGTGATTTTCAAGCCAGTATGTCAGCATAGGACCTTTTCCCTGATAAAAAAAATTAAAGAAAAACCATAAAAACAATCAAAAATAAAGACACAATAGAGAGTTGAGTTGAGTAATGGTGTTTAACGTCCCAGTCAAGAATAACATTTCACTTATATCGAGACGTCGCCAAAACACAATAGAAGGATGGACGCTGTAACGCTCAATTTGCAATTGAATGTATAGAATCATCTTACTGAAGGATACTTTAAGACGTATATTTAACGCAGTCCCCAAATTCACTTATTTTTTCTGCTTATCATAACCAACTGTGGACCTTCCATCTACATGTAACTGCCGTTATTGTTTCTGGAGAAGATTATGAAAGTATGACCAAATTATATATATATATATATATATATAGAGAGAGAGAGAGAGAGAGAGAGAGAGAGAGAGAGAGAGAGAGAGAGAGAGAGAGAGAGAGATTTGTCTAAAAATGTCAGCTTACGGATCACAAAATCTTTAAGCTTCCGAAATAAAATGCCACTCAAGCAAACCCCAGAATTTTGTCAATTGTTGACAAAATGCGGAAAATTTTCAATACTTTAAAATATATTTAATTTAATCAAGTTGTTTCTATTTATTATATGTGTTTTTATAAAATATTTTCCTATTATGGTTAAAACAAAGTTTGAATTTTAAATCTTTTGATCGACTTAATTCCGATGGCATTTTAACAAAGCAATATAAATGATATAAATTACCTTTATGTCTACTAAACCACGTTCCACAATTACATATTCGTCGCAATTTATCAGAAGACTTCTTGTGCTTTGACTGATATGAATTTTTCCCGCTTAAAAAAGTAAAACGTGATTAAATATACAAATGTTAACATGTCAGCAATAACAACATATGCAAAAATAATAATAAATAAATAAATAAAAAACAAATAATAAATTTTCTTAACAAATCAATCAAAATACGTTTAAATAGATGTATAAATAAATAAATAAATATACATTTAAATAAGAAAATAAATAAATAAATGTAAATAAATAAATAAATAACAAATAAATAAATAAATAAAAAATAGATAAATAAATAAATAAAAACCTACTAACATTTGTTATTGATTTCAAATGGTGGCATAGATTTTTGCGAGATCTAGACGAATTACCTTGTCCATACGTCTCTATTCGTGATGCAGTATTAACGGTATCTCCAAACAGACAGTACCTTGGCATTTTTGTTCCAATAACACCAGCAACACATGAGCCTATATAAAAATAGGGAATACGTCTTTTAAAAATTACTTGACATATGCCATAGTTCTTTTTTTTTTTTCTCCTACTCTCGCAAAATAAATTTAATTGAACATTACAATCAAACTGGATATTGTTTTTGAATCTGATTTAGAAGTAAGAATTAATGTTAAAATTACTGTTTGTTTTACAATAGGTATAAAAAAAAATACAGTGTATAAATATTATCAAAATACGGAAGCCGAGACGTGCCACATAAAAAATAAATTAGGTCGTATTTACGACTTAGTATCTCGTAATTACGACTTAGTTATGTCGTAATTACGACTTAGTATCTCGTTATTAAGAACTTAGTTATGTCGTAATTACAACTAACTGTCTCGTAATTACGACTTACTGTCTCGCAATTACGACTTAAATAATTTTTATAGGTGGCACCTGTCAGCTTCCGTATCGAAAAAAATAAAAACAGAAGAAAAAAATTGTAATTTTAGAAATGGGTGTGTGTTTTTGTCCAATTTTTTGAAGAAGGTTACGTCTTACTTTGCTTTAATTCAATCAAAGCCAGATTTATCACTGTGTGATTCATATTGTGTTATATATATATATATATATATATATATATATATATATATATATATATATATATATATATATATATATATATATTTAAATAGTAGCCATACACAGCCAATCATCTCACCATCACAATTTCATTAATTTGTTATGAAACATAGAATTAGCCAACCTTAAACGGGTTAACTTATCCACTCATTTATGGGTTCTATACCCGCCTATGCTTTAGAATTTTGGATTCATTAACTTTTAATTTTTGGTTTATCTTATTTTATCTATTAACTTTTTCGGCCTTTAGTGTCACTGATGAGGAATGAATTCTAGAAATGTGCTTATAGGGCACTTTAAAATTAAACAGGTATTTTTATTGAATAAACATACAATAACAAGTATGTTTTTAAGTGATACAAATAAATATCTTAATTAACTTTTTTTTTCGTGTTTTAACGTTTCAAGATTATATTATAATATATTTTAAAAGGCTCATGATTTATTGGCGTAATGACCGCAAATCTATTTTGACATAAAACTCAAATATTTTGTTAATTTATTATATCTGTTTTTAACTTTGTTGAATTAAAAGTAAAAACTTTGGCATACCAGAATGTAATCCGATCCTAAGGCGAGTCACGTTATTTGTTAAATGAGGGACACAAGATCCATGAGTAAGTTGTCTTATTCTTAACGCCATGTTTGCAATCTCTTTTCCGTGTTTTTCTTCGTTTCTATCTGGCAAGCCACTAACAGCCATGTATGCATCGCCGATAGTCTCAACTTTATAAACATCAAAATTACCAATACATTCGTCCATTTGACTGAAATAGTTTAAGATATTTTATTTATTTATGTATTTATTTTTTAGTTAACGATTTGAATATAAAATGTTAATATATACATCATTTTGTTTCTTGAAAGCAGATTTTCAAAATTTTAATTAGAAATCTGTTAATCCCTTTTTCTTTCTTTAAATGGTATTGATTACATCATTTATCTTAGTCATTACTGAGATAACTATTTCAAAACCAAGGTTAACAGGTGGTTTCAAACAACGAAACAGTTTGAGACCAACTGTTAACCTTGGTTTTGAAATGGTAAGGGGAGATATTTTTGCAATTAAGATTTAAGAAATAAATATATTTCACATTATTTACACTTTTATTTGTAAAATTAAAAAAGCAATTCTTTAATTACAAAACGTCTATAACTATTACCTTAGTAAAGAGAAGTGGAGTGAAGTAATTGTGTTTTACGCCCCCGTCAAGATTTTTTCACTTATTTCGAGGCGGTCGGTTCTGGAATGATGGAGGAAATCGGAGTACCCGGAAAAACCACCGACCTTCCGCAAGCGAACTGACAAACTTCCTCGAGTGGGATTCGAACCCAGGCAGTGAGAGGCGCTGTGATCCGTAAGCGCGCGCTTTAGACCACTCGGCCACCGAGGCCCCTTGTATGACAAGAGACACACCTTTGGTAATAAATATTAGGGTATGTAATTTTTTGGGGTGAGGAGTATGAGAAGGTATACAGCGTAGCTATTAAGTATGGTGGCTTATTTCTGACATCGACATAAAATTATAAAAAGAGGAGTGGAGTGAAGTAATTGTGTTTTACGCCCCAGTCAATATTTTTTCACTTATTTCGAGGCGGTCGGTTCTGGGATAGTGGAAGAAACCGGATAGCCCAGAGAAAACCACCGACCTTCCGCAAGCGAACTGACAAACTTCCCCGAGTGGGATTCGAACCCAGGCGGTGAGAGGCGCTGTGATCCGTAAGCGCGCGCTTTAGACCACTCGGCCACCGAAGCCCCTTGTATGACAAGAGACACACCTGTGGTAATAAATATTAGGGTATGTAATTTTTTGGGGTGAGGAGTATGAGAAGGTATACAGCGTAGCTATTAAGTATGGTGGCTTCTTTCTGACATCGACATAAAGTTATAAAAAGAGGAGTGGAGTGAAGTAATTGTGTTTTACGCCCCAGTCAAGATTTTTTCACTTATTTCAAGGCGGTCGGTTCTGGGATAGTGGAAGAAACCGGAGTGCCCAGAGAAAACCACCGACCTTCGGCAAACGAAGATACAAACTTTCTCACACTAGGATCTGTCCCGAGTGGAATTCGAACCCAGGTGGTGAGAGGCGCTGTGGTCCGTAAGGGCACGCTTTAGACCACTCGGCAACCGAGGCTCCTTTAGTAAAGAGGACTTCGTTCACTAACAAGTTAAATTAGGTATACGGCCATTACTTGGTGAGTATAAGTATGATGAAAAACAAGTTCTCGTTGAGATGAGTTGAGTTGAGTAATGGTGTTTAACGTCCTAGTCAAGAATATTTCACTTATATCGAGACGTCGCCAGCTATAGGCGAAAGTGCAGAAATTTTGTTTGTGCGTTGCGCTGACATTATACAGCAGGGTTCTTTATCGTGCCACGCCTACTGTGACACGGGACCTTGTTTATTTTAAGTTCGCATCCGAAAGAACCGTGACTTTCATTTCGTAATGTCGAGTGCTTGGCGAAAGAACAGTCACTACCCACTTTCAAGTCTTGAGTCTGACCCGGTCAGGGTTCGGACGGAGCAAGCACTTTACCAACTGAGCTACCGCAGTTGTTCTCTTGTTGAGATGGTACACTGAGCTATATTCATTACAATTACATTCAATAATTGCTTAACTTTGTCGTAACTTTTACGTTTCTACTCTTTTCGCGAAATACGCATAAGTACGTATATTGCATATAAATAAAAACTGGTTTTTAATATTTGCATCTCGGACCACTTTTAAATATATTTTTTAAAATTATAGTGTTTTTGCTATAGTTATTACAAATCTTGAAATATAATAATAATAATAATAATAATAATAACAACAACAACAACAACAACAACAATAATAATAATAATAATAATAATAATAATAATAATAATAATAATAATAATAATAATAATAATAATAATAACAACAACAACAATAATTATAATAATAATAATAATAATAATAATAATAATAATAATAATAATAATAATATAATAATAATAATAATAATTAAATTGTAGTTATTCTCCTTTTTCATCCCTAATACTCAAAATTAATGCCTTTTCTCGAATTATAAGAAACCTTACATCAAGATTTGTCCATCCAACATTGTAACTGTAACAAAAAGAACGGATATCTGCTGAAATCTAAAACTTAAAAAATTAAAATAATTTAGTCTTTCCCCTATACATGAACAGTGATTGAATATTTATTGTGTTATTAGAGATCAAATACCATCTGACAAAAATGGAAATGTACCGCAGAAAAATTTAAAAGCACAAGCTGTTTATCTACTGAAATTTAAAGGGCACCTTATAATATGTTTTACCTGTATAAATTATTTAACCAGTCCACTATCTGAAATGGGGAGGTTTCGGAGGCGATATCCGTAAAACCTACAGTGCCGCTGAAATAGATTGTAACTTCATCAAAATATTCTGGTGAAATTGAACCATCTTGTTTAAGAATGTCTGCAACTTTCCTTGGAAACATTTTATAAAGAAGGTTTTCTGTTTGATTTTTCTCAGCAGTCATCAATGTCAAATGTGCTTTAATTGTTTTTATATAGCTGCAAAGTTGTATAACCTTTTTGTCTGCGGAAACCATATAGCAGGCACTTATAAAAACACACACTATGGTACCAATTACTTGTATAAATAAATTCACAGTTATGTCTCTCTCTATCTTATTGTTTATTTTGATTAATAAATCGTATATAAAATCATCCAAATTATACCGCATTGCATGTATAATATCTATATACCTTGTCGTGTTAGAAAACCAGAATAAACTTTCATTCACTGATAATGGAGAACACTTTTTGAGATTCATTAGGTTGTCTACTTCTATTTTTATTCTAGAAAGCACCATTGTTTCGTCTACGTCATGTTTATATAACTCATTGACAATCCATTTTGGATATGTCGAAACAATATGAAATAGATATTCCATGGTACCATCTAGACTTTGAAACCAATTAAGTTCCTTTTTTGAATATGGACACTTGGTATAAAACGTTGGACAAAGTGCGCGTTTCAATCCAAGATAATGGGTTAACTCCAGTAGAAAAGACCCTGCACTCTTGGCTTTAAGCAAGCGTTTGTCGTCTGTTACAGCCAAATTTTTTATAGCGTATCGCATCAATAAACGAGTGTTATTGGTGTAAAAGATTATGTTGGCCTTTACAGAAACCTGTCGATTATCCACAAATTTCCGCCAATTTAAAATTTTGCGACAAATGGTTTCCAAGGTAATCTCTGACGTCACTTTTTCATTAGACAAACACAATTTATGTTTAGCTAGACTTTTGTCTGTATGATTTCTAAACAGATATAACTCTTTAGGTGGTGAATCTGATTGAAGTGTTAAAGCAGATATTCCGATTTCCCTTTGCAAATTTTGGACAAATCTAACAATATTGTTAGAAGAAGAAACACTCTTTATACACAATTTTGTTTCCGAATGTAAATAAAACGTTTGTTGCAAAGATTTTGCGGAAAGAAATATGTATCCTAAGATTGGAATAAAAAGAATAAATATCAATTTCCAGTGGCTCATAAGTCTATTTATTCTTTTCCTTTCGACTATATTTTCTATTTGTCTCACTTCCCTCTTTTCAATTTCAAATGAAAGCATCCGATTCGTTGACATCGCTTGTTTGTTTTAGTTTCAGGTTATGTGTGATCCTAAAATTAAAAAAATAGATAAATAAATAAATAAATAAATAAATAAATAAATAAATAAATAAATAAATAAATAATAATTGAATGAATGTTCGAATGAATGAATGAATGAAATGTTGGCCTGACCATTTACTGAGAAAAAATATGTAAAACACAATCCATCCATTTCGCCACACCATTTAAACGTACTGTTTTGGTGTTGGATGGTTGATTCTGTCATTTTGAATAGGCTGCTACTTAGCTTACATGTCTTTGCATTTAGATTTGTTTTCTGTTAAGTATAAAATAAACCTTCATTAGAAAACGATCAAAATTGTTTTAAAACTGGTACTTTTGACAATGGATAAAATAGGCATCACGTGCAATTTTGCTAGTCAACAGATTTGAAGTAAAGTTGTATATTTGATCATGTTGAATATATGAGTATATTTAAATTAGAGGATTTCTCTTATTTAAAAAATGTTGTTACACTAGTTCTTTATATACATAGTAATGTCATGTGCTGATTTTGAATTTCTATTAAAATGATGCATTCAAAATCTTGTCATGTGCTGATTTTGAATGCATTATTTTAATAGAAATTCAAAATCAGCACATGACAGTAAAAACGGTCTTATTTTAAATATAGGTATAAGAAATGTTATGTAGTTTATAAAAATGAAGATACAAGTATTTACTAAGATTAACATTTTTGATATTAATTTGGTGGATTCGTTTGCACATCGACCAAAGAACTACGTCATTTTAAAAACGTTTGAATCAATTTCCATCATGTCCTAATGCCAGAAATGTCATTTTTTCTCCCGTCAAATGTATAATTTCCTAAAACTTTTACTTCATCCACTTGGCCCGAAATTCAGAGATTTTTAATATTGTTATTTTATAGGAATAAAATGTTAAATATGTACTAAAGTTGTCAACTTTGAAGCATTTATTTATGGTTGATTGGAATGTGTTTAATGACAGTATCTGCTAAAATTTAATTAACATTTACAATCATCTGTTAAACAAAGTTTTTGTCTCATATTTATTGAAAATTTTGAAAGGGTTCGATGAAGTCGAAGAGCTTTCTCTAAATTGAGGATGGGTTTACCAAAGCAACTGCTTCGTCTTTGTACCGTTTGAATATGGAACTCTTACAACTTCGCAACATAAAATAAAGCCATTTTCGCTTCTAAAAAAGCAAAAAGTAATTTGTTGGTAAAAATATGTACTTGAAACATATTTGTATGGTCGATTGCATCGTTAAACGCTTTAAAAAATTCTCTAAAAAATTAACACATAGGGTCTAATAAGTCAAAATGGCTGTAAGTAATCATGTTGTGTTTTCTTTATGCTGAATGTTTTTATTGCACTGATTACTTGTGACACTAAAATAAAATAAAATAATAATTATTATTATTAAACTTACCTTTAATTAAAAAAAGGTATTTTTACCTACTCCAGGCTTAAATTAACAAGTTTTTAACTTCAATTTTGCAAGCGATTTGTCATTAGTCGAATATATGATCTCCATAATTATTATTTTATTTTAAGACGTCATGTATAAACTATATCATGGAGAAGGATTTGTTGGCGTTTTGTACTCAAAATTAGAAGTCGTCAACAAAATTTGTCTTAGAAATAGAAGACAGGTCTATTTATATTCCTGAAGGTGTTTTTGAGATTATATGCACTACATTTAAATAAAAAAAAAAAGTTGCTTAAGTAAGCAGACAATGTCACTCAAATGACGCATTAGTTAAAATACGAAAATTCAAAAAAAAAAAAAAAAAAAAAAAAAAAAAAAAAAAAAAAAAAAAAAAAAAAGGCTTAAACAAACTTATGAAACGAATATGAATTAATTGGTTTCTTCAATAAGCACCTGAGAAATATATTTTAATCTGAAGATATAACCAATATGAATAGTTTCATTTAATTTATTAGGCATTATCCAATCAATTTATTGTTTCCAATCGTTTAAATCAATCATGTTTTTTTGTCCTTAATGACAAATTAAAAGTTAATTTTATTCTGTTCAACAGTACTTCAGATATCCTTAGACTTGAGTGAATATGTCACAAATTCAACACGTGTCTTGTGTTGATTATTAAAAAAATAATAAAATGGCTGATATTTTTTACTTAAGCCCTACATTTGTATAAATAAATTTGTTTATAAGATATTTTATTGAAAAAACATATAAATTCAATAAACAAGTTAATTTGAATATATCTCTATATATAAAAATGAAACAGGGTCAAAAATTAATTTGTGTAAGCATACTTCAGAATAATAATAATTTCGAAGACGTCTGTTGTCTATTCGCAAATGACGTCATTTTTAAATAGAAAGATCATTTGATCCTTTTTGAAGGGTTTTCCCATGTCTCCCTAATATGTTTTTTATACATCATAAATAAATTTATTAAAGGTTAACTGTAGAGAATATGGCGCTTTTGTGCTTCCATAGTAATGGTATTTCAGTATATACGGGTACTGTGTATGCAGGTATATAAGAGTTATATGCCACTGGGCGTGTTGTTTCTGTTAAACAGACCTACGGGCCTCGATCAATCCTTTCTTTCACAGAATGGACAGTTTTCGGCTTTACTCTAACTTAAAACATTGAATCCTTTGTGTTCTTAAAATACAGCTTTAAATCACCCTTTCATTAAATAATAGACAGTTGTAGGTTACATGATTTCTTTCATAACTTAATGGACAGCTGTAGGTAATTCAATAGTGTGTTTAATGAAGTGTATTCAGTCATACACAGAAACACATAATACATGCTTTTTTGTGATTTGCTCATGTAAAACTACAAAACATGCTCATGCCATGTGCTTTCATTTGTTAAGATGCCATCAGATAGTGTAGACATATTTTTTACTCGGTCAAAATTTACCCCATTTAACAAAGATATTGAAGGAGAAAATCAGTTAATGGAAGTTAGTTATATTTTACAGTGTAGATCTTTTAATATTACTGTTCAAGCTGCCAGTAAAAAGATAAAATCTGTGCAGAATGAAAAACCAAATGTTTGTGAAATTGTTGACAGTATAGGTGAGACAACTCCGTGTTGATTCCGGAAATATATCATTTCCAGTTATTTTACATTGAGTTTTTACGTTCAAACTAATATTCATGTGAAGTTTACATGGAAATTGTACATGTGTTCAATTTTGAATGCAAAAATGGAATTTATACATTTCTTTGCTGGTTATTGATTTTTTTAAAGGATACAATGAGTTCAAACTTCTATGGTGTGTTTATGTTCGTATTTAACACTTCACATGTAACTGTCCAATAAGTTGATATATCTGTACCTTCTAGCTGTCCATTCGGTTAGTTAATGTACAGATACTTTAACTTATTGGACACTTACCGGTAATAAATGGCGATTAAGCTAGTTAATGTACAAAAAAGACAAAGGATGACGTCATACCAATGTTTTAAATATTTAGAATACATATATATTCTGGTTTAGCGAGGGTGATATATACAGTCGAATTTTTCTTGTTATTTATTGTTTCATTATAATAATAATAATTATTATTATTTGTTTTTGTAGGTTATTGGTGGAAAAAGTACAGGCATGTTATCAATTGTAAACTGATATTCACATTAAATACTTGAGTCGTAAGTAGCGCCTCCCATATGAGTGTTTAAGAGTTCGTGGGTTCGAGTCCTGGCATTACGAAATGAACAAAATGAAAGTTACTGTTCTTTCGGATGGGTACTTAAAATAAACGAGGTCCCGTGTCACGGCGTGGTACGATAAAGAACCCTGCTGTATAATGCCATCAGCGCAACACACACACAAAATTTCTGCACTTTCGCCTATAGCTGGCGACGTCTCGATATAAGTGAAATATTTTTGACTGGGATGTAAGACACCATTACTCAACTCATATGAGTGAATTAGATCATAACGGAACGTTTGGTGCTTGATGTATAAAGGGAGATAATAGCGTCTCTAGCGATTTTGAATTGAGTCTGTTAGATATTTTAGTTTATCACTTACCGGCAAATACTGTAACCGGTTGTCAAAAAAAGTTACTTAGTTTCTAATAGTGAATTAACTCGAAGGCACACACAAAGAGTCAAAAATGTTTTTAGAACGATCCTGTACCTAACTATTGCAAAAAAAAAAAAAAAAAAAAAAAAAAAAAAAAAAAAAAAAAATTATAAAACCAAAAGATTTTTTATGTGTTTCTTCAGGATTTATATAAAAAATTATAAAATAGCTGCCAAAAAATTAAATACAGAAAGAAAGAAAGAAAGAAAAAAAGAGAGAAAATATGATTGACTGATTAAAAATGGTCTTTTATGCCCTAATTAAGAATATTTCACTTATATTAAGGCGTCACCAGCTAAAGGTTAAGGCGCAGAAATTTTTATCTTTGCAGTGGGTTTTGGGCAATTTGCAGTGCCTAGTCTACCGTGACACGGGGCATGAGTTTTCAGAGTCTCCTCCGAAGGCTGCGACTTTTATTTCTATATGCTGACAGGTTGGCGAAAGAACAGTCATTACCTTTTTTCAAGTCAGACCCGACCGAGGCCGTTTAAACCTATAATAAAGTACAAACACTCCGTAAGTTGGAGGTCGTGGGTTCGAACCCCGACCGGGTCTGACCCAAGACTTGAAAGTGGGTAGTGACTGTTCTTTCGCCAAGCACTCGGAATTACGAAATGAAAGTCACGGTTTTTTCGGATGGGAACTTAGAATAAACGAGGTCCCGTGTCACGGTAGGCGTGGCACGATAAAGTACCCTGCTGTATAATGCCATCAGCGCAACGCACAGGCAAAATTTCTGCACTTTCGCCTATAGCTGGCGACGTCTCGATATAAGTGAAATATTCTTGCCTGGAACGTTCAACGTCATTACTCAACTCATTAACAACTTATCAAGACAACAGACACAGCCATATTTATACAACTTTGTGTAAGATACCAAACATGTGATGGGCATATTTGAGGAAATGCCGTACAATGTTGATATATATACAATATTTAAAGCCTACAATATCTAAAAAATTATGTAAGAAAAATGGTCGATAAATATGTTAATTTGATAACAAAAATTCCTACATTAACATTATAATCACTGAATTTTTCCCGAGGCTCTGGATATTTTTCAGAGTTTTATGAAACGTCAAATGTTTTGTGATGAAAAAAATTTTCGGATAACGATTTTACATTAAAAAGATTTTTTGGCAGGAAAAGTTTCAACAGTTAAGAAACAGTATCAATCCGAGGTAAATGAATTTACAACTTTTATCTAGTAAGTCATCTTTTTTCGTAAGTGTTACTCGGCATGATGTTGGATTGGATTTTTTTCTCAAGTTAAAATTTTGATTAAGACCTAGGAATAAAAGGATGATAGATGTATATCAATGAAAAATAAAAATAAAAATTTTCCAAAATAAATAAATAAATAAAATGAAATAAAATAAAATAAAATAAAATAAAATAAAATAAAATAAAATAAAATAAAATAAAATGAATAAAATTAAATGAAAATCAAAATTAATGAGATACACACGCATATAAATATATATATATATATATATATATATATATATATATATATATATATATATATATATATATATATATATATATATATATAGATAGATATCATAATGAGGAAAAAATGTTTCAATTGAAATTTTTTCGATAAATGTACAGAGGAAGGTTGTTTAACGCAACTTTGTTCTGTTTCGTGAAAAGAAAGTTTTTAGTTTGAACATAATATCCATTACTCTCCATAATGTTATTACTATCCATTGTAATAAATATAGACGTGTTATTGCTAAACACATGTAACAACATTGGAAATTCTGTCTCCTTCTCCATTAGGGATTCTTCAAGCAATACAAGTATATTTTTGAAAACACTTGGCAGAAGATTTTACTTTCAAATTGTAAAAATTGTCAGTCCATCGCCCATACCAAGAAGATACACCCTCAGTTATCGGTTAATATATCTTGATCAAGGCGGAGTTCAGACTTACTTCACTATCGAAAAAAAACATATGTTTAAATATCTCGTTTATCTCGCTTTGATTGCATGTTACAATTTTATATAAAAAGCCATCATGGGTGTCTTACGAAAAATAAATGAAATGCATCTAAAAATCAATGAAACAGCGTGATTGAGATTTTACCATTAAAAAAATATTCAATAAACTTAACTGTTATAGATTTTAAAAAAATAATTTTACAATGGTTCGGTTAATTGAAAAAAAAATACACAGAACAAAAAGCCATCTTTAAGCCACCTAAAAATATGGAGTGGAGTAAATATGTAATTGTAACCATCGACCCTCTGCAAGCGAACTGACAAACTTTCTCACACTAGGATCTGTTTTGAGTAGGTTTCGAACCCAGGCGGTGAGAGACGCTGTGATTCGTCAGTGCACGCTTTAGACAACTCGACCACCGAGGCCCCACCACCTAAAAGAGAAATAAATGTTGGCTAAACTCTGTAAGCTCTGTTTAAATTACTTAAAATGCATATAAGCCATCTTTAATTTTGGCTTAAGATTGCTTTATGGCAATCAAATTTTAAATGTTTTTGAGCCATCTTAAGGCAAGTGCCGACACCAAGGGAAGTAACACCATTCAACAGGACAAAACTACCGATCCGTAATAATAAATGTAAATATTTTTTTCTGTTTTGAATTATCATTGGGTGTAATTTTATTTATTTTAATCATTTAAGATCGTGAAAATATTCTAAATTTTTCGTTTAATTTGACAAAAACTGGTAATGCAACACGACCTTTTGCTTAATTTAGGGGCCTCATACACAGGAATAGATAATGTACACGAGTTCTTCCATAAAATACCTGCATGTATTTTAGACTTAATCTTTAATAGGTTATATCGCTTTTGTGCAAAAATAAAGAAAAAATAGGCATATGGGTTAACTCTGATCCCATCGGATCGGTACTGGATGCACACACGGTTCTCCGGTTTAACAGACTTAGGATAGCGACATATATCAATGATGATATATGTGTATAAACAAACATAAAAAGTTTGATAAATGTCAAAAATACCAAATAGATCAATTCCATTTATTACAAATCTTGCAATGAATTGAAATGCTGGTCTTTCAGGAAGATTGTTGTGTTTCAGAAAATAAGATTTCAAAAACGGAAAACGGTTGAGACAAAATCCGAAAATCGTAATTCGTTCTTAAATGGACAAAACACATTCAAAAGTTAATTATCAAACATTTTAATAAAGTATTTGGTTTTTAGAATATACAAACTTTAATACCCAAATAGTTCTTTAAACATGCCATAAAATTTTTGGATAAACTGTCGATGAAAAGAAGGCACTTTTTGCAAACTCTTTTATAAAAACTTAGGCTTTTATTATTTAAATGCTATATATACCAATTCATTGCACGTCTTTTATTGAAATATTGATTAAAATTATAAAAATAAAATTTGTCTTTATTACATCTAATCATTACTGAATTAATAGCAAACATGAAATTAACCTGCAGGGATATTTAGAAATGAGAAATGATTGTTGAAAAGTGGGGTAGGTTGAATGCAATCTACTGAAAAAACGAAAACCCAAACATATGTATTTTATTATTTTATTTAACAAAGCACATTCTAGGGAATGCGTGTGCAAATTTTCAGAAAATCCCAATTCGGGGAAATTTTTTGCCTCTGGTGTCGGAAACTACCTTAAAGCACTGTAGTTTTTTGCTGTAATATGTAACAAAAATTTTTAACACTTGTCCAATATCAGTTTCATTTTATAAGAATACTAATTAGAGATCATTTCAGTTGTAAAATGCCACTGCGGTAGCTCAGTTGGTAGAGTGATCGCTCCGTAAGTAGAAGCACTCGGCCATGAAATGAAGGTCACGGTTCTTTTGGATGGGAACTTAAAATAAACGAGGTCCCGTGTCATGGCAGGCATGGCACGATAAAGAACCCTGCTGTATAATGCCATCAGCGCAAAGCACAGGCAAAATTTCTGCACTTTCGCCTATAGCTGGCGACGTCTCGATATAAGTGAAATATTCTTGACTGGGACGTTAAACACCATTACTCAACTCAACTCAACTCAGTTGTAAAATAATATTTATCATGTATGAGTCAAGAATGTCATCTTTAATTATTTGATAACTCTACTTAAAGATGTTTTTTTTTCTACATTTATGCATTTTAGGCATTTTAAGCCTTTTGTTATATTTTCAAACAAAGTTTTAAAGTGAAAGATATTTCCAAACTTGTAAAAATACTTTTTATATTGTATGGTCTTTTAAATAATGACAGGTCATAGAATTTTCAGTTTGATTTTAGTGAAATAATTAAACACTATGGATCGTCTTGATGCATCTTGGTTCTTAGGATCAATAACTTGCTGTATATTCATTAAGTTTTTTGAAAAATAATACTTCAATCTGAATAAAAAATTAAAGGTAAAATATGCAGTGTAAACTGGACTTATTTTTGGAATCAATTACTGCTTACAATTAATTGTTGACTCAAGGATATTACAAGCCTTGGCTATTCAATTTTATGGTCGGCATCACAATATTGTTGATAAGTATGAATTCACTGTATCCAAACTACTGGGTATATTTGACAAACCATAGTTCGTTGTTGCTTTCATTCTCAAGTTGACTTTGCACGTTGCGGGTGTAGCTAGCTAGACAGGTGCTTTCGGAGCACCCGGCCTCACTTCCTTAATATAAGTTCACGTGTATAAATAAATTTGCCAGTTTTTTTTTTTTTTTTTTTTTTCTTTTTTTTTTTTTTTTTTTTGGGGGGGGGGTGGGGGTGGGGGTGTGGTTGTGATTTGGACATGGACTGGTATGTTTGTGTTTTATTTTATTATTAAATGTTCAATTTCAAAATTTGACGCAAATACAATAATTTCTTAATAATAAATATATCTTAATAATTGGAATAGGTTTTCAAATCAAAATTATTCATTGTAATGTGGTTTTAAATTATATTCTTTTTTTAAATCAATTATTTATATTTTTTAATTATAATTGAAACAATTTTTATCTCATTTGTGTAACTGTACTTAACCTAACCAGAACTACTGTCATAAATGCAACTTAAGCTAACTGCCTTCCTGTAGGCTCAAAAAATTATAAAACAGTTTCTTTTTGAACTTAGTAAAACCATATCATATAATGATATGTATAAGTTTTTTTTTTTTACTGTGCTGGTCCACCTATAGCTAGTCAGTGCAACAAAGACAAGCAAAGCAAACAACATCCCCAGTCACGTGATGCTGCCGAGTTCTCTAGTCGAAAAATTACCAAACAAATGCCGAGTCCCATGCGAGAAAGCAGTATTTCATTTTTAAAATGAGGAAGCAGTATTTCACTTTAAAATTTTATGTTTGACTCTGTTGCGATTCAATCTCCCGCTCTCGAAGCGAACACTATATCCATGAGCATATAAAAATCATTTAAATTCGTCATTGTTTTCTTATTTAGATATAAAAAAAGAAATGTAATAAAAATATTGTTATTTGTTTGAAAACGACCTAGGTTTCCTGCAACTTCTCTAAACTTACAGATTTCGTTATTATTATTATTATTATTATTATTATTATTATTATTATTATAAATTTATTGTTATTGACGGTCAGACCTATTACTTAGCCAAACCCGAAGTCCCCTGTGTTATATCTGCGAACACCCTTCAATAGTTAATATCTCCATTCTTTTGTCGTTTCAGCCCGTTATCATTTATCGTTATTTTCGTTATATATTTACACTACATGTATTTTGATCTTACGTATTCATCTTTTTAAAAAGAGAGACCTCGGTGGGCGAGTGGTCCAAAGTGCACGCTTATGGGTCACAACGCCTCTCAACGCCTTGTTGCGAACCCATCTCGGGCCGATCCTAGTGTGAAAAACGTTTGTTGGTTTCTTAAGCTTTGTCAAAGGTTGGTGGTTTACACAGGGCTCTCCGGTTTCTTCCACCATATATCCAAGAACAGACAGTCTAGATATAAGTAAAAAAAACTCTTCTGGGGGGTAAAATACAATTATTCTACTCAACTTTTTAAGTAAGTAAATTTGGAAAGATGTTTGATGAACTAGAACAACAGCTAAAACTGAAATTTCCGGTTTAATTAAAGAATTATCATACTTTGATATTCGCGCCTCAGCGCATACTTAAACAATACGTCCCTGTAATTACAAGTTGAGCCTTATATTAAGTGTAACGTTATAAAATCACTATATAATCCTTCAAGATTTCTTGAATATCTGAATTGAAATCGACAGGTAAGGCAGTAACCGTTTAGTACCAAATAAAATAAACAGAAACAATGCACGAGCCAGGTGTAACAAAGTCTGTTGTACTCACCGAAGACTTACGAATTATCATAAGCTTGGCGATGCAATATATTTAGTTAAAAGATAATTTTTAGCAAAAAAAAATTGCATAGACATTTAATTTTATGGCAATTTACATACAGAGGATAATTGAAAAAAAAACTCCCCGGAATATTCGATATCCCATTTGGCCTTCGATATCCCAAAATATTGTTGTCTTTAACGTTGTTATTTACCAAATCAAAAAGCAAAACCAAATCTCCTGCTAACATTTGTAAATTTACAAGCTAATAACAGCACAACGGTTGGTTAATCAATTCAATGTTGTTTTACGTCAAATGTCAGCTATTATTGACAAGATGGTTTTTTAAAAAAAATAGAGGATTGACCTTTACACAAGTTCACGTGGTTCTCCAATTGTGCAAGTGATTCTGACCTGCATTGTACTACTGCGCACTATACACGTTTAACGACTTTAGATTGCTAGTACACTTTTAACTTCCGTGCTGTCTCGCAGATCAGACCACTCAGCCTACTATACTAGTAAAAGTCTACGGCAAGGAAAGTTTTCTTTCTTACCGTCCAACCAACAGCGGTGAGACGCTTTCAGTTGGTTGATTAACATCCTAATTAATCGACAACTGCTGGCCTTTGACAGTAAAATGAAATACAGACAATATTATAATCTCAAACCAAGTTTAGAGAATCAATGATTTTTGCTGCGTATAAATAGTCTAGAAAAAAACAGAAGATCGACAATAGCCAGTGGAATTGCATACACGATCAATCGAACAATAAAAAAGAAAACACTTACATATAACTTCTTATATATAGAAAACCAGAACAACCATCTTTATAAAAGAGGCTCGGAAAATGTTTGCGGCAGAAGCTCAGTTAGTTATTGTAAAATTTGAAGCTGCAGAATCTGACCAAAGGTTGATAGCCCAAAATCATAACTAAGCAGTAAATCTAGGAGGATAAATATATCTATTTTGATAGACCAGTATTTCATATTTAACGGGTTGGAGGACGAATAATTACACCTATATCAGAGCCCAAGTCTGGCAGATCCTAGTGTAAAGAAAGCTTTTTTTTTTTAGTAAGTTATGGCGAAGTTAATTACATCTTAGAAAATACATTTATTGGTTGTTTGGTTTAAACATTACCTTAAAGACATACAATAACAATATATCTGTAATCTTGAATCTCGGGATAATGAAATCACGACGCATTACAAGACAAACAATCAAGGGATATCAAAACAGATGATATTGTTTTAAAAATCAATCAGTTAATACAATTCTATTATCCCAGGAATGTCAACAGAGACTATCATTTCGGACTGTTTGTCTAGTGTTAAGGAATATATATATATATATATATATATATATATACATACAATATTGGTCATGTAAATCCACTTGTGGGTATAAAAGTCAATTTTGAGCAAAGCAGTCTTCAACATTTCATGTTAGGATCTTGCAGGTAATTGTTTGAAACATTTATTTTATTGATTCTTAGTCATTAGGTATTTAATTATAATTTTTTTAATGTCATTTCTTAAGATTCGTCAATGGAATTCGCCAGAGTATCTTGTGATACCTCATAGCGTTTGTGCGGGACAATTATTTCTATTGACAACGGAATCGCATAAAGTTACGTTTTCCTGTAATAACGACGTTTTTTCGGGAATATTTGACGTAGACGTTATCCATTTCATTTCGCACAAACGTTAAGAGGTATTGATCACGTGGTACACTGGCGAATTCCATTGGGTTGGAACGATTTTTACACAAGACAATGTTCTATTGAATGCCAGAAAAAACACCAACTTGTCAATCTTATCCAAAGTTTGTCAATTGGAAACGTAGTCTGGTGCTTAAGTTTCAGTTCAATTCTTGTTATGTTTGTAATATTCGAATATAAAGTTGTATTTATTCTATTTAAGTCTCCTTTAGCTGCAGTAAGTTGATGCGGCTTTGGTAATTCCCTCTGTCAATTATTCAGATTTAGCAAAAGTGCCTTCATAATGCAGTTCACTATGCAAATAAAATTTCAAATGAAGAAATTCTTCAAAAATACATGTAAATAAATAAATAAATTAATTAATTCTCTTTAATGAATTTAGCGTAAAATTTTATGTCGAAAGTCATATGTTTTCTCAAGGTATTCCTGTTTTCTCAACCATTCCAGCACTGACCGCCTCGATATGGGTAAAAATAATTTACTCGGTCGAATGACGACAAAATTCACGCCATTCTAATTCAGTATATATATATATATATATATATATATATATATATATATATATATATATATATATATATATATATATATATATATATTGTAATATTTCGTATACCTTTCGTATTCTGACGTCATGGTTTTGCATCACGGGAAAGTATGAATACATTGGTAACGGCAGTACGTTACAAATATGTATACACAAATACACGTTACAAGTCGCGGAATGTAAACAATTCATCGTGTCAAGACGGAGAATGTAAACAAAACATAAACGATAAACGTATACTACATTTTTAGTGAATTTAATGGCCTTGAAAAAATTTGTAAAAGCAAAGGTATTTAAATAAAACCTTGACACGTTTATCCGTTGTTGTCATTTTTTGAAAATGAGTACGGGTGGGCGGAGCTAACACAGTTTGATGCAGTTGAAACCTGTTCGGTATTCACAAGGAATTTCCACGAAAATCATGAATAAATTAATCATATTTCAAACATTTGTAAGTTGTAAGCTACGGATTGTAAAAATAAACATTAAACTTTGTTTGTAATCGATCTATGATGGTTTAGATCGAATGGCTCTCGCGCTAATTTGTCATTTTGCGTGATAGATTTATTTCCATATAGGGCACCTCGTGCGCAGGTATAGCTTATCTCAATTGAACGGGGACTACATTTTTTCAATTGGCTAGGGTAATAATTTAGTGGGAAAAAATATATATGAAAATGACGGAAAAGACTTTTTGGATGAATAATATTATTTTTACTAAATAATGTATACATATAGAGAGAAAAATCGATGTTTTGTTGAATTGTGTAGGTTCATATTCTGCTGTGAGTGAAACGTTATTTGTTATTGTTGCGTGTCTTGTATTCATCCGCAAGCAAAATCTTGCATCGTAATAGTAGGAATTCCGGTATTTTTTAGTAAATTAATATGTGAGAAAAATAATCAAGTACTCAAATGTTGTCGAGATGGGGGAATTCCGACCTCGTGGTCAGATTTTTTTCTTCTCAAACGAGGTAAAGCTTCGTTTGAGATGAAAAATCTGACCACTTGATCGGAATTCCCCATCTCGACCTCAAACTCTTAATAGACTCTCTCTCTCTCTCTCTCTCTCTCTCTCTCTCTCTCTCTCTCTCTTATATATATATATATATGTGTGTGTATGTGTGTGTGTGTGTGTGTGTGTGTTATTAAAACTGCACTTTGTTGTATTTTATTGTCTGTTTACACTTTTCAGTTTGTTTGATACAACGGCCAGTGGTACCCTACTTCGACTTGATACGATTCTGCCTCGTAAAATAAATTTGAAAGTGACTGTCTAACTATAACGTAAACGATATAATTGCATGACATTGTACAATTTTCAATTAATTTATCTGTGTTGTATCAAATATATATTATAAAGAAAATTGCTTCTGTAACTTAGATGTTGAAAATCATATATAGAAGTTGACTAAATATACATACGTATATTTGATTTAAATCGCGTCATTTAGAAACCAATAACTTATTTATACGACTTTATCAGTAAAAAAATATGCATTGCCAGCATGAAATTCTTGGCAGACCGACAGCTTGATTTATGAGTAAAAAAAAGCACAATAAATATTTGATTAACAATATACAGAAAATAAAACCATTCTATTATATTCAAAGACACGTGCCTGCTGTTCAGAATTAGATTTTAGAATAATGACATACTTTAGACATATAAGTATAACATATTTTGATTGTTGTCTTTGATTTTTATTAACAATAATTTTTGATATAGAATATAGTAAACATAGAAAATTTGTGCCATCGTTAGAATCAAACGTCAGCTGCTAAAATGTTACCATTTCCGGTTTAATTGTGAAATGTTGAACTGTTCGCTCGCCATTAAATTCAAAATCGTACCATTTTTATTTTAAAAAAAATATACAAACATACAAAATAAATTGTTGAAATACATTGTATTGTATTGGATAAATGGTATTTCACGCCTCGATCCTGATTCTTTCACTTATATTGAGACTGTCAGTTTTGGGGCAGTAGAGGAAAACGTATCGCCTGGAGAAAAATCGCAAAACTTTGGCAGGAAAACTGATTAGGTTTTGCCCGAGTGGGATTCGAACAAAAAAAAAAGGCTGTCGTTATTATTTTGACATATATAGAAATGCGTCAAATATAACTTCTAAAGGGAATATGGAATGGAACTCTTGTAAGTCAAAACAAACGTTAGAAGTAATACGGTATTTGTGTTGTTTAAATAATAATAAATCTAACAATATCACAAAAGAGATTTGAAAAGAAATGATTTTAGAAGTTGGGAATATAGAGTTAAAGCTTTTATTAATAAGTACAATCTAGGTGATATGTTAAAATCGGGTTTTTTTTAATCAAACATAAAATAGCACATGTAAAAGTTTTAAATGATTTAAATGAGTGGTATGATGCATTGTGGAGCGATACAGGTCTTTTTAACGGAAATAAGCTGAGAACTTAAAGGTCTTGTAAACAATTTTAACAACAAGTGAATATGTCAAAAGTGTAAATTTTATAGAACACAGTAGAGTTTTTGCAAATTTTTAGAAATAGTTCTTTAAAATTAGCTGTAGAAACAGAGAGATATACAGAGCCTCCAACGCATTTAATCGAAAGACATTGTAAATTTTGTAACATAATTGTTGCTGAAGATGAAAGACATTTTTACTGAGTTGTAATTTTTATGATGATTTTAGATATGAGTTGTACAGTAAAATGAATACTTTTTACACTTTTAATTTTGATAAAATGAATCCTTTTTACACTTTTGATTTTAATGATTTTTGTGAAGAAGACAAATTTATTGTTTTGTTGACTGATATAAATATTCAACTTTTTTTAGCGAAGTGTATTTTAAATATGAGCAATAGAAGAAGTTGTTTTTAAGTAAATTGTAAAACATCGCTTTTTATTTTGAATGTTTTATGATAGAACAATTAATGTTTGATGTGTTTTATAAGTCTTTTAGGCTGGATGTATTTTATAAGAACTATGTAGTAGTTTTTATATGTAGATAGCAGCTTTAATATACATACATGTACTAGTATACCTAATCTTAAAATCCGGACGATTCGAGAGGAGTTACTAGTTTGTGCACATTTTGAGCATTTTCTTACAGTTAAAAGAAACAATGTCATAAAAATTAAATCTAATAAATAATAACTGTTTTTTACTTTAAACCTATATGACTTATTTTGTTTTAAAAAAAATTTTAAATATTTTTTTTTTTCACTTAAATGTTTAAAATAGCTTAATTCGCTATTTTTACACAAAGTGTGAAAATATTATTCCTCCATCTTAACATTCAATTTGTCTGTCACTTACATTATTTCTGGTTTAATTTTGGTATAGGAATGGATTTTAAATGAACTTCCAACAAAGAACAAAAAACATTTTAATTTGAATTGTCAGGATAATTATTGACAGGTTAAAAGCAGGTTAAAGGTGAGTATGTATGTATGTATGTATGTATGTATGTATGTATGTATGTAAGTATGTATGTATGTATGTATGTATGTATGTATGTATGTATGTATGTATGTATGTATGTATGGATGTATGTATACTCCCGCAAATCCAAATTGAAATGTTATGTTATGTTTTGTTTTGTTTTTTGTTTGTTTGTTTTTTTTAAATTATTGAATTGTATTTTGTATCTTCGTTGTTTCTGCAGTTGCCTTTTATTCTCTTTTTAAAGTTCCTGAATGATGACCATAGCTTCAGTTTGGAAAACAACAAGATGAAGTTTAACAAAAATGACAAGTTGGAAATAAACGCCATTAAAGTGTCGTTTCTCAGAAGTAGTTGGTTTAATATGATTAATTAACCCTGTCATCTATAATTAATATAGGGTCATATTATTAAGATTCTAGAAAAACAAATTGCATCTTTCACGCCATGTTAAGATGAAATTAATAATTTGATATCGCTTTGTCGCCTTTTCGAAAGCAAATATTCAAAAATACTACAAACATACTAATTTCAGTAATTTTCAAACTTTCTTGCACTGGGAATCTACCCCGAGTGGGATTCGAACCTAGGCCATGCATAGGCACTGTGATCCGTATGCACGCTTCAGACTCCTCATGAATGCCTTTTATCGAACTAATACATCAATAATCAGTCGTTATAATTACACGTGCTCGATAAAAATCAAGATTAAGATTTTTTTTAAATTTTATTACATATAGAAACGTTTGAATTGTTATTGTATCGATCGCGTTCAAAAGACCATTTGGAACCAAGGATGGCAAACCTGATATATGTTGAAAATAGATACATTAACCATTCTTAAACATAGTTCGTTCTTTGATAAATACCCTACAATAGCATCAGATAAAATGGAAGATAAAAGGGTCTAAAAATAGCTTAATAGAACATGCTTCAAATAATATCTAACAGAACGTTTATCACCTCCGATTTAATTTGAGATGTTCATCTTGCGATTATTCTTAACCTTGTGGTATCAAATTCATCAAGTAAAT
The DNA here is from genome assembly GCA_029721355.1 of Tegillarca granosa. Classification (NCBI taxonomy): domain Eukaryota; kingdom Metazoa; phylum Mollusca; class Bivalvia; order Arcoida; family Arcidae; genus Tegillarca; species Tegillarca granosa. The sequence goes on from CM056605.1 coordinate 28,795,134, forward strand.
TACTTTTAATTATATATAAATTTATTGTTTACTTTCTTTTGGAAATTTTTGCGAATATGATCAACATATACATGTAATGGGATACTAGAATGGTTTAATAATTTTTAAGTTTGCAATTGCAACAGTGTCCAGTTCAATATACTAATAAATAAATAAATAAATAAATAAATAAATAAATAAATAAATAAATAATAAATAAATAAATAATATATAATAAATAAATCAATCAATCAATCAATCAATCAATCAATCAATCAATCAATCAATCATCAAAACATTAATTAATGTAAAAAGATATAAAAACCTAATCATATAAAACACGCCACCCCCTTTGGATTCAGATAAGAAATGTTTACTGCATACACGACCATTAGACATCCCTATCGATTGACTAGTATATCAATCAACTAATAATAAAATGGAACTTTATCACAAATTGACTATTTTGTTTTTGAATTAATATTTTACAATGATAATTAGAATGATTTTGTTCATTGTTTAATCGTTTAAGAATGACAAGATCGTAAAATCACCCCTTTGTAGAATAAGAGAACTCGTACAGTAGACCAAGCACAATATCAATAACATCAGAATGTCTGTTGTGTGTATTTCGTATGTATAAAGGTCAATAAGATGAAGCTTTGAAGGCCTTCCTCTATTATATCCTATATTCATATACATGTTTAAATAAAGAAGCACACAAATCCATTTCCATTCATCGATTCCACATACATACGTATATCTGAACAGTTAACTAAACATTAGTAGTATACAATCCACAATCCATACGGAGAGATTATAGATTCTTGATCCTAGGAAGAGATATTTGATATCAATATTTACTTTTTTTTTTCAAATAGTTTTTCTATTAACGTTGTGATTATATTACTTTATGATTGAATATAAGGACATCGTATACATTTTATTTCGGAAACTGAATTAGAACTCTTTAAAACTTGTATTTTCTTCATATGCAATTGCAGTACATGAGTATCTGTGTTTTTACTTGACAGATAACTGAATCGTCACATTATTGAATTGTCTGGAAATTTTATAAACAATTAAATGTAAGTATATTTTAATTTTTTTAAGTATTTTAGAAATATGAAATCGACATATAATGGTTTTAACATCTACCAAGTGTCGGGAAATTTTTTAGTAAAATTTTATTTTATTTTATTTTATTTTATTTTATTTTATTTTATTTTATTTTATTTTATTTTATTTTATTTTATTTTATTTTATTTTATTTTATTTTATTTTATTTCATTTCATTTCATTTCATTTCATTTCATTTCATTTATTTCATTTCATTTTATTTTGATTTATTTTTGTAATATTACACAAAATTTAAAAGAAAGAAAAGACAAATAAAGACAGAGAAAAAAGAAAAAGAAAAGACATATACGTTTGAGTAGAATGTATGAAGGTTTTAAAAAAACTCATTCATCATTTAAATGTATTGCAGAATCCACAGCAGTCAAGTGTTTACGAGACTGACTGACTATCAGTTTGAAAGGCATAGTTGCGGAATAATGGTGTTCTACACAAAATACTGATACGTTTACTTACACTTAATTCTTTTTTCGATAGTTAAGAGAACCGGGTTTTGATAAAATGATTTAACTTTGGCTTGAGATACGCTCTTTATCTAGGATCTGACAGGCTTGGGTTGAAACCTACACAGTGTGAAAGCCCTGTCATCTCTACTGTGATGTTTGTGGATCATTAATAACTACCGTGTCCCCTCTCCCCGAATGTTCTTATTATTGTTCTTATCTTGTTATGGTTCCACATGTGGAGCCAATTGCTTTGCAACTTAGGAATATGTGCAAAAGAAGCGAAATAGAAACATTTGCACAAATTTGCAAACTATATGATGGGTGTAAATATGTGAAATCACAAACTGCTAAAATGATGAAAAATGTTTACTCTTTTTTTAAATTCGCTTCTGGTACTTCGATGAACTTAAACCGTTACTGTTCTAAAGTCTGATAAAAATCCGTCCTAATCGGATTTGTCCTTAAGATCACCTCCCACATTGATTTGCAACTTAGTTAAGACTCACGTGTACAAAATAAGCCTGCTTAGTCTTATTTTCTATAGGTTATTATACCCATCATTTGAATTGTAAATCAGAGAATTTAAACTAGAAGTTTTATATTAACGGAAATGTAACAGCTGACATTTCACGTCAAATTTAAAAGTATTATTTTATCTACATCTATACAATCAGAAGTCCATGAACTAAGTAATTCATGGACTTCTGATACAATATATAAATAAGTTCCTTTTTTATAATGACTTATAATGTCCAATAAGCTTAGGCCTATTTTATCTAAAATGTACGAGAGACGGAAGTATTTGAATTCTACCTATCAATAAATAGTTTTTATTTATACAACATAATTGTTATTATTGTCTTATGTCATATCCAGGCATGTGTGTGTGTGTGTGTGTGTGTGTGTGTTTGTGTGTGTGTGTGTGTGTTTTCAGTGTGTCAAAGAATCATTTTCGGTTTGTTTTTGATGACCGGTAAATCTTTTCTGAGCACTTACGTTTTCACTACCTTCCCTGAACTGATAGTCTCGGCATAAGTGAAAGACTCTTGCAACTAAGTGAGTAGAAACTCAATACACTATACAGATCAGATTTTACGGATCACATAGCTTTTCAAAGCCTAGGTTTGCATCCCACTTTGACACATCCTGTTTGTTTGTTTGTGCATGTTTTAAATATGCCATTTAATTAACTATGTAACTAAAAGAATCAATATAACTGGTCTTTAACAGTCATACCTCCAATGGTTTTAGATAAGTTTTGACCATGACAAGCGGCATTGCGTTATAGCGTTTTATACACCACAACACTAGTCTTGCAGATCAAAATTCAAAATGATTTTGAAAAAAAAGTTTTCAATTTTATTTTTATTTATTTTCTATTTTTATTTATTAATCATTATTTTTGTTGTCAAACTATGTAAAAGATCAGGTGTTAAAAAAATTAGCCGTATAAATTACCATTTATAAACATATTTCAGAATTAGGTGGGGCACTTGCTCGAATCTTTTTAATACCTGTTAGAAATAAGAAAAAAAATTCTTTTTTCGGTTGAGATAATATATATGTTCTACGGTGGTAATTTGTTCCGACCAAATACTGCCTCATACAGTGTAAACACATGATGTTCAATTCATTGTTTATTTGTCTAATAACCTGATTCAGTAATGCTACACAAAAGACAGATTCACCAACAGAGACGCATTCATTACCAATTTTTCTAAAGCAACGTTTATAAGTGTTACTGTTGTTTTAAGTATCGCACTTAATATCTACTGTTTGGTAAATACTATTTTACAAATCAAAAACAATTAAAACAAGAACAGGGATTGCTCCGCCATTCACCAATTAAGCCGAAAACTTTTCTTAAATTTTAGCTCTGAAATATCGATTTTCCCTCATATTTTGTTCCAACATTTTCATCAATTTCATTATGAGGTTTAAGTTTTTTTTTAAGTTCAGTGGAACTGTTTCATATAAATTGGCTCAAATTTTTTACATTTGACATAATTTTGGCTCTTACTTTTAAGACATAGAACTAAACCTTAACAACGGTAGTTTTTTTGTTTACATTATGATAATTTCTAGATTAAAACACGAAAAAACCAATAATTCAGAATTAATTAATTAATTAATTGAGAAAGAAAGAAAGAAAGAAAGAAAGAAAGAAAGAAAAATGATAGAAAGAAAGACAACCAATATCAACACCAACCACGAACACGACAACACTTGCCAATAATTCCACATAACAAACAACAGCATCAACGGCATCAATAAAAACTAAATCTCGACACACCTAATTAATCAAAGAACACGACGCAACAAACACAACTAAGATCACAACACGGTTAAAATAAACCAAGAACACGGTACAACTAACACAAACCAAATAATCAGAATAACAACATAATTAACATTACCAGAAACATGTCAACACTAACCAAGAATTCCACATAACAACAACAACAACAACAACCAAATAAAATCTCAAAACAACTAAGTGATCAAATAACACGACTCAACAAACACAACTAAGAATCACAACACGGTTAAAATAAACCAAGAACACGGTACAACTAACACAAACCAAAATAATCAGAATAACAACATAATTAACATAACTAGAAACATGACAGCAACTAACCAAGAATTCCACATAACAAACAAACAACAACAGCAGCAACAACAACAACAAATAACCAAAATAATCAGAATAACAACATAATTACATTACCAGAAACATGTACAGCACTAACCAAGAATTCCACATAACAAACAACAACAACAGCAGCAACAACAACAACAAATAAAATCTCAAAACAACTAATTGATCAAATAACACGACTCAACAAACACAACTAAGATCACGACACGGTTAAAATAAACCAAGAACACGGTACAACGTAACACAAACCAAGATAAGGACACAACCAAATAATCAGAATTACAACATTAACAAAACAATCAAAATCACGACACAATTAACAACCCCAAATAAACATGAAACGAAATATTACAACAGGAAAAGCACAACGCGAAACAGCAAAGCAGAAACAAAACACGTCATTCACGACATAAAAAACAAAACATATTGATGTTACCAGAGTAAATGCAATAGAATTACACAAAAAGATACCAATATGAATGATTAGCTTGTACTTTAATACAAATAAACAAAAACAAAAAAAAATACAAAAATCAATCAAAATACGTGTAAAAATAAATAAATAAATAAATAAATAAAATACATGTAAATAAATAAATAAATGTAAAAAAATAATAAATAAGTAAATAAATAAATAAATCGCACATGCAGTTTGAACCTGATAAGTATATTATTGAATTATGTCTGTTTTAAACTTGGTCGTAATACACTCAAAAGAGTCTTGTCAAGTTTTAATTATTTCCTAGTGTTGTAACTGATTATATATAATACACATACCAGTTAAACTTTGATGTGCCAGATGTGCACATTTCGGAAATTAATTCCTCACCAGTGACACTAAGACCGAACAGTTTGATACACAAAAAATATATAAGCCAAAAAGTTGAAAATAATGAATCTAAAGTTTCACTATTATATAAATCCAAACCAAGAAATGTAACGTTTGCATTTCAATAAAAGTTTATTTTTACCATGAAGATTAAAATCACGCTTGCTCCCCAAGAACATTTAAGTCGATGCATTGATTTTTTACAAATAAATGGAAAACAACAATAAATAAGGTTTATGGAATCGAAATTGCTATAATTAGGTTTTCTGATCATTAGACATTATAACATTATGCTTTAGTGTGTAAGGGCCTTCTATAATGGATTTTTGCTATTAGGCTTATCATCAACTCCTGCAAGAAGAATGAAGTTATAATTCTACAAAACAATCAATTTTTCAAAAAAAAAAAAAAAAAAAACAAAAAAAACAAAAAAACAAAACAAAAACAAAAACAAAACACCGAGTGTTCTAAAGCGCGCGCTTACGGATTACAGTGCCTCTCAACGCCTGGGTTTGAATCCCACTCGGGACAGATCCTAGTGTGTGAAAATTTGTCAGTTCGCTTGACTTGGCGAAGGTCGGTGGTTTTCTCCGGACACTCCGGTTTCCTCCGCCATCCCAGAACTGACCGCCTCGAAATAAGTGAAAAAATATTGACTAGGGCGTAAAACACCTTTACTCCACTCCACTCCCTTTTCCGAACATAATGACAATAATTTGTTACAACATTTGCGAAGTCCAAAAAATAACAACACAATTTTTAACAAATATTAATTAAATTGTCCCCGTGGTAAAGTGACATGTTCGATGTCGAAATTTTGGAATTTTGGAATTTTATACCATTTTATTCGTGGTTTTTTATACTGGGTTTCAAGACAAATGTTTTAATTAATTAATTATTTTATCTTTCAAAATCGGTAAATATTCACCTAGAAACATTAAAATACTTCAATACCACCGGTGTCATCATTAGGCTAAACGAAATCCATTCGTCTGGCTCCCAGTCCATAGTTTGCACCAAAAAAAAAAAAAAAAAAAAAAAAAAAAAAAAAATCGATTTTAACCAAGAAAACATCAATTCCATTCCATTAGTTGGTTCCACGGTTTTTTAAACACTGTTAATTCAGCTTTCTTTTGTTATGGTAAACCTCAACCTGTTAGTCGTACGTTGTTGTTGGTAAATGTGTTGTCACGAGACAAAATATAATACCATTTTTCTCAAAGGATTTAATTGTAATTTCATTTATATGTTGACTGAAATTAACAAAAAAATGAATAAAAAGATATCAATTTAAAACCTTTTTCAGTTTTTTACAAGACATTTTATCGTCTTTTAAATGTGAGATTTAATGAATTATTACGCCGCGACGTTGTAACATCGATTTTCGGAAAATCAACCCAGAAAATGTAGGTCAGCTTAAAAAACTGTTAAATTTCGAGTTTGTAATTATAAGAATTGAACTTCACTTTTTACGTTGTTATCGGGGTGTAAAAAAGTGAAAATTATTACAAATTATGCGTAAAACCGCTTCGCTACGATACGCAGTTTTACATAATTTGTAATAATTTTCTTGTTGTTACACCCCGATAACAACGTAAAAAGTGAAATTCAATTCTTAAATAATGAATACTGAAAAAAAGCCTTTAAAAGTACCATCCTTCTTCTTCTTATTTTTTACGATAAAAAAAGTCTGGGTCATTTTAATTTCGTGATAGGAACTTGATTAACAGACAAATACCAAAGACAAAAATCAATCGAATGAGTGTTTAAGGGCCTCTCTTACCATAAGGCCTAACTAAAAAAAAAACTCTTTCAGTTTTCCGAACCATGCTGTCCACATGCGAGTAGGTAGGTAGGAAAAAAATTATTTTTTGAAAACTGTATCTAATACACTTTTGAAAAGGTTTAAATTAGTTTCATATGTCTCTTTTAAAATAAATTTTACATTTTGTTTCTAACTAAAGTCTTCTTTGTTCCTCCTTGTGTTTTCTCCCATGGAAAAACACAGCGGAATTTCGCTACTACTGTATAAACCTGATCACAAGTCGTCTCGCTTGACAGGGTTATCTCCCTTTGATACTGTTTCTAATGTTGTATGAAAAGGTAAAAAAAAAAAATTGGAATTGATGGTCGTAATTTTTTTTGGTAGGGGCATTTCAAGTGGGTCGGGCGGTCAACGGCAAAAAAAGTTAATTTTATTTTAGGCCTAAGCGCCTCCGACGCCAAGTGGTCTAAAGCGCGAGCTTTCGGAACACAGCGCCTCTCGCCGCCTATGTTCTCTAAGAGGAAAGTTTGTCATTTCGCTTGCTTATATTAAAGTTTTTCACCGGGTATTCTAGTTTTCTCAACCATATTTTAAAAGACCTTTTTAATATATGAGAAAGACTTTTGACCTAGAGGTAAAACACCATTATTTCAATGCAATCCAATCAAATTTTACCCAACCTTTTAAAATAACATTTTCCCTATTTCAATGTTTGGTAAATATATATATATATATATAAAAGTAGAAGTTTTTACATCGTGTTCATTGGTTTTGATTGTTGTGTCTCATGGTATGTATAGTTAATTTATAATCCCATGTAAGGCTATATACATGTAGGTATCTTTTAAGTGTTGGTAAAGGAACGCATGCAGTTGTATATAAGCTGTTTTCGATACCCAATTAGAAAACATAATGTCAGAGATTCATATAAACGGTGATCTGATCATATTTGTTTTTTTTAACTAGGTTGGCTTTTACTTTCTTTTACTTGTATCGCGTCCTTTGTTCTCTTGGCTATGTCCAAATCAATTTGTTTGCATTTAGGAATTTCTTGCTTCTTATTTACAGAATTTCTTGCTTTAGTAACGTAGTTAATCATGCTTTTAGTATAGTGAATCTCTTGCTTTCAATATACAGCGAATTACAATCCTCGACTATTTAGCAAATTTCAAGATGAGTGCATCAAATATATAGCGAATTTCTAGCTTTTATTACAAAATACACATCTGTTGAAAGTTAATTAAAAAGTTATTAAAACGTTCTATGATCTTGATGTTAAAATCAATTATTTGTAATTTTTTTTCACTTCAAGTCGTTTGAGTGAAGCTCTTGTCTAAAGCTGATTCCAGCAAAGTGCCTTATTTAAAACGTTGTTCTCAACGTTAAACAAAATACATATTTAATAATTTTAGATTTTCCAAACTATTATTTTTTTTACTTCTTCTACAAATTTCTCATTATTATTATTATAATTATTATTGTTATTATTATTATTATTATCATCATTTATTATTATTATTATTATTATTACAAATGTATTTTTTCTTCTTCTACAAATGTTTTATTGTTATTATTATTACAAATGTATTGTTTTCTTTTTCTACAAATGTTTTATTATTATTATTATTATTATTATTACAAATGTATTTTTTTCTTTTTCTACAAATGTATTATTATTATTATTATTACAAATGTATTTTTTTCTTCTTCTACAAATGTTTTATTATTATTATTATTACAAATGTATTTTTTTCTTTTTCTACAAATGTTTTATTATTATTATTTTTACAAAAGTATTTTTTTTCTTTTTCTACAAATGTTTTATTATTATTATTATTACAAATGTATTTTTTCTTTTTCTACAAATGTTTTATTATTATTATTATTACAAATGTATTTTTTTCTTTTTCTACAAATGTTTTATTATTATTATTATTACAAATGTATTTTTTCTTTTTCTACAAATGTATTATTATTATTATTATTATTATTATTAGTAGTAGTAGTAGTAGTAGTAGTAGTATTAGTGTCATATTATAAATTTTTGAATATTTCATTCAGAAAATTCAAAAATTTATAATATGACAGTAGTAGTAGTAGTAGTAATAGTAGTATTGTTTTTATTTTTTGTCCAATTCTTGTTGATGTTGTTGTTGTTTTTTAAGCCGGGAATATGTAGAAAATATAGAAAACGATTGATGTTTTTATTCTTATTAATTCCAAAATAGAATGGTTACAAAAATATACAGCATCATCTGCTAAATACACTGCCTGTATTAAAATAGAACTAACAGCTTACGGACATTTTAAGAGAGAAAAAAAAAATTAGTTCGTTCACTCTGTGAAAATAATAACGTGTTTACAAAGGAAACAAAGATTCGTATCAACTTCCATAAAAAACAAAACAGCATCCGATTGTCATCAGAAACTGAAAGAATGATTAATATTTATTATTAAATTATTTATAAAGAAAGGTATTTGCAACGGAAACAGTTATTAGATTTTTTTTTTATCACTGACAATCTTTTTAAAAAGAGAACGCCAACGATGAATGAAATTAATTTGCAAAATTATGCCTTGTAACGTTGCACAAAAATAATACCAACACGAAAAAGAGAAATCAAAGTTCTTTTTTATGTTTTCAGTCAATTTTAAAGTGTCGAACGACGACAGTCATTTTTCAACCATTTTAGATAAGTCAAAAATCAAAACAAAATGTGTAATACGCTTAAGAAATCTGGATAACAGTTGGTTGTATGGTTGGTGAGGTGGGTGGGTGTAATGTTGTTTAACGTCACAATAAGAAATTTTCAGCGTTTCGTGGCAAGGTGCATTTAAGGATCAATCTAAGAACATGTTCGTTTATGTTCGGGATTTGAAAGTGTGTATTATGATATCCCTTTTATTAGCATGCACTCAGGGTGACTTTTTGTTAAGGTGCTAGCTCACTGAGTCATGATGCCATTGGCAAGTACATCGATCCACCAGTCACATTTTTTTGGCATCAGGTAAACCATTCAATACCCTCTTCTCCTTATGCCAAACTTGAAGGCAAAGAGCATATCTCAAATTTTAAAATCCCGTGTATGACCTGATCGGGGTTCGAACTCACGACCTATTGTTCTCGGTTTTGACTTTCTACCACTAAACCACACCATGAAAATTTACTATGTGACTAAACAATTAAAAATAACACTGTATTTTAACCAACTCATTATTATTTTGTTGATGTTGTGCTTTTTAAATTTTATGAACTATTTTTTCATTCATTCAGTTATCTATTAATATCATTGTTAAAATTACATGATTGCTAAGCGGCTTTAAAACCACGGCGGCTGCTAAGTTCGTAGAATGCTCACTCTGGCATGATTCTTTCGGATAGGGAACTTAAAATAAACGAGGTCCCGTGTCACGGTAGGCGTGGCACGATAAAGAATCCTGTTGTGTAATGCCATGAGCGCAACACACATGCAAAATTTCTGCACTTTCGCCTATACCTGGCGAAGTCTCGATATAAGTGAAATATTCTTGAATGGGACGTTAAACACAATTACTCAATTCAACTCAACTCAAAACAGCTTTAAACATTAAATCGCTAACTCAATCACCCACTTTTCATGATATTGGTTACGCTACCGAAAACTAAGTAAATTTGTTTAGACACTTTCATAAAGATAATTACAAAAAAATATTTTAGCAGAGTGTTTTTTCAGATACTAGGTCAGTATAATATTATTAGTAAACGTGGTTGCATTCCATTATCAGCACCTTGATTCAACATCCAAGAAATGAAATTAGCAGAGTCTAAAAAGAGAAAATAATATGATTATTACTTAACGATCATTTATTTATACTTTATATCTGGCTTTGGCGCAAAAAATGATGTTTTAATGTTCAGTATAAGCGTAGCAATATGAAAGCTGAGGCATTCATTCAATCGGAGACAGATTACCAGATGGCGGTAATGAGAAAATTTTGATAAATGTTTTTGACTGAGGGATATTGTCAGCTTAATCTTATAAACGCCCTAAATAGATTGATGGCCGTCATCACAATATTGTTTAGTATTAAGCCGCTGTATCCAAAATTATCTTAAAAGTATTTGACATTCAATGGTTCCGAGTTCCTTTATCGTTTTCAATTTTGATATCACACAGTGACGGATGTTACTAGCTATACTGGAGATATTTATCCTTCCGTAACACCATACATCACCTCTCTACTGAAAGGTTTTGTGTGTTACTTAATTTGCCAGTTTTCATAGTTTTTTTTTACTCTGCTTTTTGAGATTGTGATTTGAACATAAATTGGTATTTATATGCATGATTATTTATTACAAATAAGTTTTAGAAAAAATAAAAAGAAAAAGAAAAGAACTGTTGAATCATTTTCAATTAGTCTTGTTTGTGAACGTGTTCTGAACTCAAGGTGTCTAAAAGTATTTTCTATCGATTTTTCTATTTAATGTTATTTGTTTTATTTATTTCAGATTATATTGAAACAAGAATGCATCCTAACGTGACTGCATATCAAAGTGAACATCCGATTATGGCGCGAATTGCAATACCATTACAAGGGAGTGAATCAAATCAAACAATTTTACATGGTGAAGCAGACGATAATAAACTTTTCTTGTCGTCTGAAGACTTCCATTTTCTGACAAATTTTACAATGAATGACTTTTTTCGTATAGCTCGAGAGGGCTCGAACCATTGGTTCAGCTTAAGTACTGAATGTGTTCTAATATTCTTTTTTGTGATTATGACGTTATTTGGACTATCAGGTAACGCCCTGATGTGTTACATCATACTAACACGCCGGCATTTAAAATCATGTAGGAACTGGTTTATATTAAACTTGGCAGTATCGGATATTCTAACATGTGTGTTATGCATTCCTTTTACGGTCATAAGGCTTCTTCTTCGGGATTGGCCGTTAGGAGAAATTATGTGCAAAGTAGTGCCGACATTGCAAGCAGTATATGTGTTTGTATCCACTTTAACGATAGTTGCCATAGCAGTAGACCGGTATAGAGCGATTGTTTACTGCAGTTTACGTTCTCCGGATAAATCCACTTTATTTTATGTCTTTCCTATGATTTGGATGGTATCCTGCGCACTCGCATTGCCAATGTTTGTTTATCATTATGTTGAACACGCAGAACCAATGAAAGGAATAGTTCTGTATTCAGTCTGTATGGAGAAATGGCCTACGTATGCCGCCAGGGGTTGTTATACCGTCGCTGTGTTGATGATACATTACGCGACTCCGACAATATTAATTGTTTCTCTCCATATCTTGATATGTAAATTTATTCGTCTTCGGATTGAGTCGCAACCATCATCATCGACGGAATGTCAAAAAGCAAAACGACAGCTGTTACGTCACAGAAAAAACATCATGTTGTTAACTGGTATAGTCTTCTCTTTTGCTCTTGCGTGGTTTCCGTGGACAATTGTTAATGTTTTAGCAGATTTCCATTATAAATTATTCATAGGAGTCAACTTTAATTTGTTAAATGCCGTTTGTCATTTTCTTGCAATGAGTTCTGTATGTATAAATCCGATAGTTTACGGTTGGTTTAATTCAAACTTTCGAAGAGAAATAAAAACGGTATTGTGCCGTGTAAAACGAGTAAACAACAATTTTGAGCTTCTTACAAACACAGAAAGAAAATCTTCACGAATGAGAGACAAATTTGAGTTTAGCGTGAATACTTATTTTCATTCGAAGGCCGATAATTGAACTGTGATGATGCGATATTAAACTGAAGACATATTTTTTTTTTTTTTTTTTTTTTTTTAAATTGAAATTTATACATGTCTGTCTGTTAAAATTTATTGATGTCTTTGAGATTATGAAAAATAACGCTGTTGTTAAATTAAAGGATTATTATTATTATTATTATTATTACGTATTCCATTTCATTCCATTCTTGTTGTTGATTTGTTGATAAATATTTTTTGTGAAACAAACGTTGTAACAGAATCAATAAATAGAATACGAATCCGAAATATCTAATCTATTTCTTTACAACTCAACTAACAGTGTTATTTAGGGGCGTTTAGCAGGACACTATGGTATGCAATGGTAGCGTGAGCACGTGATCATAGGTCTTTGCGTTTGCTCGGCCGAACAATAATGTAAACGTTTGTATGTCATATATTCCCAAAAAAGAAAACGTCTTTCTCATTTTATTCAGATGACAATAGAAATAATTGTGCTGCGCCAGCGCAATGAGAAAGTACGTAATGCGCTGGTGGTTTTTTATTTATTATTTTTTAGCGTACTTTGGAGATTCTTAAGTGAGTGACTAAATACAAATCTCTAATGAAAGCTTTGCATTAACAGGTATATATGATATGATGTAAAACAAACAATAAAGAAAAAAGAACACCTTCAGCAAATTAATGTAAAAAAAAGAACAATAACAAATAGAGACCGCTGACTTCTTTGACACTGGACGAGTACGATAACCAAGACATCATTATTTCGGTTTATATGCGCACAGATTTAAAAAAAAAAACAATGATCAAGGGAAATAACTCTTTAATATTTTCAGTCTGAAACGAAATGTGGCGGCACTCCTTCCGACACTAGGAAAAATCCCGAGTTTTTATATTGAAATTGTTTTGACTATACGCACAATCGACAGGCATAAAATGTGTTTGGGTCAGATGGAATTCGGAATACACGTGATATAGGAACATTTTCTGTGTTGTGAGATAACCAGGAATAATCCGTTTTTAAATATTTATCATAACAAAAAATTTTACAATTTATTTATTTATTATTTTTATTTATTTATTTATTTATTTATTTTTAGATCTGAAGTCATCAATCAGATTTAAAATATTAGGGATAGTCACTTTCTGAAGGTCTATCTATGCTTTTTCTGGGTACTCAAAGTTCTCCTCGATCGCAGAACAATCCGGTCTATAAGTGAAGACTTCTTGATTTTAAAAAAGGCCAAAAATTCTTGCTTTTTCGTTGAGTAAATTTCCGAAGCAATGTTTCAAACTGATATTGGACTGGACGTCAATACTATTGCATTTAGCATTTAGATAAACTCTGATTCGGAACAGGTATTGATTGAATTCGTTTTTCAATACGTTCGGAACTCTATACTGTTAATTGCCTATAGCAGGCTAGTAAGAACGTTTTCCCGTTGGGAAATTACAATGATCAACCCTGTTTATCTTTTGTGAATATCTACAATACCGTCAAAATTAGGAATTCATACATGTACTATTTATCCAATCATGTATTAAAATTTCAAATAAAAACCAAAGATAGATAGAGTTTCTGATTATTGAAAATTATTGTTTTGGTATTGACCACTCAATTTTCTGCAATATCTTCTCAATGAGTAAAAAATGGTGTGATTTTTTTTTTTTTTTTTTTTTTTTTTTTTTTTTTTTTTTTTTTTTGAATGTTGAGTGTAATCAGAGATATATGTCGAACAAGTGCGTCTGATACAAAAGCGTTTAATATGATGTTATTTGAAAATACGTGCCCCCACCCCATTAAAAAAGAGACAATTTTATGACGGTCATATAGCATTATAATTGGTGGATTGGGAATGTGTTTTAATTTGATTTGAATCGAGCATGTTGTCAGTATTTATCTATTTATCTATAAATCATTTCGTTTACTGATGTTTACTGATGGTAACTGATTTTTATTCTTTAAATACTAAACCTTTTATTGATAACATCAAATGGTAATGAAGTAAAAGTCTAAGTCTTTGTTAGTCAATACCGTCGCGCAGTAAAAACATACTAATAAAAAATTCTTATCCGACTATATTTTTACACATTGGTATATATAGTGCAGTCTGCAAAAAGACCAACGTTTAGTCCACTTTTTGGTAAAAACCAGTAACCGACAATTTATATCAAATCAGCAGTGATCATTTATCTACTGTAACGTCACAATGTTCGTAAGGGATTTAAAATAGTAATTTTCGTAAGTAAGGAAATGTCACGCAATAAATGTCATTTTATAACAAGATTCCCAAATGGGATTTTATTTAACAATGTAACGAAATTTTTCCTGATATATATATATATATATATATATATATATATATATATATATATATATATATATATATATATATATATATATATATATATACATTTAAGTAGAGCGGAAGTCTTCTATCATAGAAGTGAGTGGGTGATGAATGGGGATTTACGTCCCAGTCAAGGATATTTCACTTGTATCTAGTCGTCGCCAGCTATAGGCGAAAGAGCAGAAATTTTGCCCGCGCGTTGTGCTGACGGCATTATACAGCAGGGTTCTTTATCGTGCCAAGAACCGTGACTTTTATTTCGTAATACCGAGTGCTCTTTTACCATAGGAAATATTCTTTAACTTATAATCTGCCAAACGTTTCAGATATGGAAAAGAACACCGCAATGTCGATAGAAAATCAATGACCTTCGACAACAAAAACGCACAAGGAATACCCGAACGGGATTTAATATAGTGATAAAAGACGCTTTGATCTCTGAACACTATACCAATCTATATCGTTGATTTGGAGTATAATTTGACAGTGTTTGAATAATCCAAATAGTAAAATTTTGTATAGAAAAGAAACTGCTTTTTGTGTATATTTACATTCTGTCTTTTAATTTTCCAATTTTAACAGCTTATGTAGAACGGAACAAATCACTAACGTAATTATACAATGTTTTCGTTTCCAATACACAATGTCCTTGACCCATCGAAATGTAAACACACATCACAGTGATATGGAAAAGTCCGCATAAATATTTTTGACATTCATTGAATGCAAATTTCAGTTAAATTCAAACAAGGACACTGCAGAGAAGATTGAAATGAGATGAAATGTTACCTAAAATGTAAATACACATTTAAGCATTGAACAGGCAAGTTTATGTAATCATGGTGTTAAAAATAGTCAAGCTTTTTATGAAAACTGTTTTATAACGCGCGAATCAGTTTGCTGGGAAAACATTACAGTGTGTTATAGCACCACAATTACAGAAACTCGACTGTTCAGTACCTAAATAACTCCCGGTAATGCTACATTCACGTATCCAAAATGTCAAATGACTCGAATTAATCAGAATCATTTGATTTATCAATGCCATATAATGTCTTCGATTTTATATAAAGATCACGCGTCATTAACCTTTTAACATTCTACACATGTATCATTGCACGAAGTTCCATACACTATTGTGTAATTTGTTTTATGTTTACCCAAGATAAATAAATGAATATATATATATATATATATATATATATATATATATATATATATATATATATATATATATATATATATATATATATATATATATATATATATATATATATTTATATATATAAGATAAAAATTAAATAAAAGTTAAATGAATAAATAAATATATATAAAGTTAAATCTATTTATTTATTTGTCTTATTTATTTATTTAATTATGATTAAATGAACTTTTCATCAGGAGTCAACAGAAAATAAATACCAAGCAAATAAACAATATCTTACCAATTTCGGTTTATTATCAAAATTAATTAATCAATTAATTAATTACAGTTTTAATAAAAAACGACAAGAGTTTTTACATTTACTAAAATTGTTTTCTGTTGTAATGTAAAAATGCATTGATGGCATACATCTGGAAATCATAATTAAATCAGATACAAAATGAGATTGACAAGTTACAAACTTCTACGTGATAAAGCCCAAAACAACGCTTAAATAGAGTAAATAATTATTAACTGATATCTAGAAGCAGCAACTAAGGTGTATTTGGCTTTCTCAAACAAATAGTTTTAGCGAAATATCGAAAATTAACGATTGCATTGAATTGCATTGTATTGCTTTATATTATTATTATGTCTGCGTAACAGCAGACATCTTGTTGTTACTCAAGACAGATTTTTTTAGAGGTACCTCTTCTTTCGTTTCTTATCCGATCAGGTTGAACTTTTGTCAACTGGTAGGGATTGACCATTGGGAGGTCGCTTCTTCATCGTTTTTCGGAATTCGAAAGACTTTCGGAGAAATCCGGTGAAAACCACAGAATTTCAGAGAGTTCTTTCTTTCTTTCTTTTTTTTTTTTTTGGAATTTCCTCCGCTATTTTGAGCACCACTTTAGAGAGCTGATACGCAGACATATAATTGTTCGCAATTATACATTCTAGTTTTAAATGGTGTTGATTTATATTAATTCAATTATTTATATCTAATTTTCAGAGGAAAGTTATTGCCTTTATGATTTTTTTTACTATTAAAGGAAAGCTATTTCTATCTATAGCGAATATTTAACAAAATAATTTTGATGTGCAATATGTGCACATTTCGGAAATTTATTCCTGATCAATGACACTAGAGGCCTAAAAATTAAAATATAAAATATATAATCAAAACAGTTGAAAATTAATTAATCTAAAGTTCCAAAAGTACATGTATATAAATCCAAATCCAGCTAAGGAATGCTTTGCATGAGGGAATATATAATTTATATAAATTTAATTATTTATATTTTATATAAATTTAATTATTTATATTTTATATAAATTTAATTATTTATATTATATTTTAAGAGGTAAGTTATTGCCTTGAAAGAGTTTTTTACTATTAAAGGAAAATTATTTCTATATATAGAGAGTGACCTTGCCTAATTGTATCTTAAACTAAACAAACTATTTTGTTATTACATATCTCTTAATGTAAGGCTGATGTTTTGTTGAACAAAATAGCTACAATAAAATAGTAAATCACTTGGCAAAGAAACAAAACATAAAAAAATCACCATTGTAATGAACAACAAATGAAGATAAATCGTCGTCAGTAAAACTTAGGACAGCACACGGTCGTAACAAAACAGAACATCAAGCTAGTATCATGGAAATTGATTTGCTTACTTCCGATCAATTTAATAACCGCAATCCGTTTCTCTAAGCAATTCCTCCATATCGTGATGTTCATTTTAACACCAAAGCGATTAAATCATAAGGATAAACCTTTGAAAACTAATTGACTTTTCTGATACAAATATTTTTTCTGATGTGAATAATATTTTATCTGATACATGTTTTGAGAAGATAGTAATTAGAAATATATGGCTCTGTATTATATGGTCTTTTTTACATTCTGACATTTCCGGTTCTGAATTTTGGTAGAATAAATGCATTTTGTTTTTATCTAACACATTACAGAGGAGAGAAAAAATTAAACGAGATCTAGAATTAAAATTAACTTTCTGCATTAAACTAAGTCAATTAATAAAATGATTTGAAAATTTTATAAAAGACACGAACCATACTAATTATGTAAAGAAAAATAGCGTGTTGTCTTTAGTTTGATTGAAATTGTTCATCTAGCCGGTCACTTGCACTGAGGTAAATTCTTTCTATTGTAACTTAGACTTACGAGTCTCGATGACTGAGTGGTCTAAGCCGCGCGCGCACTTTGCCTAACATCGACTAATTTTGAACCTTACTCGGCAAAGGTCTAATATGGTAAAGTTTGCCAGTTTTCTTATCAAAGTTTCGTGTTTTTCTCCAGACAATCCAGTTTTTGTCCTTGATGCTTAAGCTCTCGATATAAGTGAAAAGTTCATGACTAGAGAGTACAGCTCCATATCACCAATCCAATCATTACAAATTTAGAATCATTTTGAGAAAAACGCAATTACTAAAATCGTGTCTTAAAGTTTTCTCATTATTTTGAATTGTTGTTACAATAATGTTTTTATATAATAAAATTTCGAAAAAATTGCATTAAAGGCAGGACTCTAGTTAAAATTGCCTTTTAACTCTTCTCTTAATCTTATTTTTTAAAAGATATTTCCTGAGAAGATTGTATTCTAATTTCCTTGAACAAAAATTTTAATCATTTTTTAATTTTTTTTTTCTTTATGGAGAGCTATTCGTCAAATAGAAAAATTAGTGAACGAGGTCTTTATTCAAATTGGTATTTTGTGATAATTTTTATATTTAGTAGCAAAAATGTTTTTCTTAACCGTTTACTAAATTAATTATGTTCCTTCCCATCCTTCAAATGACAATGAAAGCTTAAATGGCCTTTTTAAACTCAGTTGAGATAAATACAAGGTTATTGGTAACAATATCATGGCCATTTCATTTTTTTTATTCAGATCGTTTCTTTAGCTTAGGCACAATCACATGATTCTAGTTTTGATGATGATGATGATGATGATGATTATTATTATTATTATTATTATTATTATTATTATTATAATTATAATTCACAAACATTAAATACTATATAGTTTTTTTATAGACAAAAAACCGCTAAATTATTTTGTTAAAGAGCCAACAGACCAACAACGTCGAACAACGTCATAATATTGCCCTCTTATACGATAATAGCATGATATGATGTCACTTAAGCATCACCTTAATTAATTTTTGTTCGGTCTATTCAGAAATAACTTAAATGAAGATGGTGCAGTTTGCATAAATCTCGGTTCATGCCGAAAAGTGCACAGTCTTCATTTAAGTTTTTTATCAATAAACCGAACAAAAAATAAAGACATTGCTTATAAATAAATTTCATATTTATGAATTTTAAACTGTACCAAATGAACTAAGTCGAATGCAAAAGATTTAATAAGTATCGAAAAACAATTAGAAATGCGCATGAAATTGTATCGCCATTGTTTACAAAAAAGTAGTTCCGGCAGGGGTCAAAACAGTCTATGAAAAGAACTTTTAAGCTAGTCAGAATTTGTAAAAATGGTAAATTTATACGACAAAAACCTTGTGCAATGTTGATATACTTACTTCCAGGTATCTACCAATTTGTCCCGTATACCTCTCTCGCATTTACTGGTGCATTACCGTTGTACAGTGATACTGTATGTGCTAGCACAATACTGAGAAGCAGAGAATCGATTAACTTCAATTAATTAGTTAATATACACAATATTTACTATACATTGTTGCAGAATGCGCACTTGTTTAGCCACCCAAACCTATATCTTGTATATTTTTTTATTTTGCTGTTTGACAGCTAGAAAGTCTTATTATTATACATGTCGCAAACAACTCTCTAGATCAATTGTTTTGCCATTCTTTGAATGTCCATGAGTGATTAAAGTGCTTATATAAACTGTTAACAATTCAGCTCAATATAAATAATGATTAAATGAAATCGATTTTGTATTAGTTTCTTTTTTAACTTAATACTTTGTCTAATCCTTTTGAATATTAAATAGTGCCATGTTTTTGTATTCATTGACTATTGTGTTTTTCAGTTATACACTTTTTTAGTTAATAAGTTGTCGAACAGGTAATCTTACATTGTATATTTGACAGTAGCCTTGATCTCATATTTTGTTATACTGCAAATAACAATCACTATACTTTCTGTAGAAAGCTTATACAGTCTTTTATCATATGTTTACTAATGAAATCACTATTTTTGTATATGTGATAACTCTCAAATTTACACAAGTTGATATCAGCCCGAGTGACATCACACCCCTAGAAAAGTGATATCACACCCCTTGAAAAGTGATATCACACCCCTAAAAATTCCAATAATGGCGGATTTTCGTGTCGCTTCAGCTTGATACTAACTGTTTATGGTTAACATGATGAGCCTGTGTGCAGTACAGTTATGTATAAGTTGTATTTAAATTAATTTTAAACAGAATTTCGGAATTTGCAAACATACAGACACATCGGAGAGGTACAACTAGTTTACACAGCGCGATATAAACTATGCTTGCTTCAAGCTGAGGCATTTATGTCGGGACAAAAATGATAGATCAGTTCGAAGCGGAACTGTTCACCCGTACAAAAATATCAATCAATAACACTTTGTCATCACTATCATCAATAAATAAACTTACAGAAGCTAAAAATTAAATCATTCCAGCTGGTAGCCAATATGTTCCTGTACTTGTGCGGGGACGTTTCCCTGTCATCAGTGTAATCCAAATTGATGCACCCGGTTCAAAAACTCAGATTCGCTGTTGCCATCACGATCTTGATTTATGACTGCAGATCTTAAAACTAATTTTAACAACTTTCACATTTTAATGGAGAAAACAAATGCCTTTGTCCACTGTCATGTTGATGAATATGGCAACTGACTGAATATTTGACCTAGTTGTCGGGAAAACGACGTCAGTGGTGGCTAAGGGTAATATTCACAAATGACGTATGCGGCAGACAAATTATCTATGAGATCATGATAGATATAAAAAATAAAACCTGCTGGACTGTTTAAAAATCTAATTATTATCAATTGTTAATTATATTTCAAAGGAAACATATGATAAAAAGTTTATAATATGACCATTTTGATATCACACCCTTCATCAGCCCTCGAGTCTTGATATCAGAACTCTCGGGCTGATAAAGGATGTGATATCAAAATGGCCATATAATAATCTCTAATTATCACATACCAATTGAATCTTACTATAGCGATACATTATATTTTCTGGCTATGTGATACAATGGTCATTATCGCACATGTGTGATACAACATTCCGTATCACCACAGAGGCCGGGAACTACTTTTAGGGGAATTCCCTCTTCCGACAACAATTTAACGTTAAGTCATGAAAACGTGAGAACTTTTCTTATGTGACGTCGTCATTCAGTTGGGAAATTTTGTCAAGTTGAGAGAATCCTGGACTATGCTAACAAATTTTGATAAATCAATGTTTGATTTTTAAGTTTGAACTAGTGTTTACGATAGCAGTAGAAAAAATGTTAACAAATGACGTTCGGTTAACTAGAGCTCTTGTTGATGGCAATGATTTATTTGATTAAATGGTGTTTTATGTCTATTTAAGAATATTTTATTTATATCGAGACGTCGCAAACTAAAAATGAAACGACAGAAATTTTGACCTTTGCAGTGCGTTTCAGGTAAGGAACAGGAAAGGTTCTTTTGCATGCCATGTCGTCGTGACACGGCGAATCGGTTTTTAGGGTCTCCTCAGAAGAACACCATGACTTTCATTTCTAAATGGCTAGTGATTGGCGACTGAAAGGTATCTACCGATTTTCAAGTCTTTTTTACACCCGGCTGGGTCCGATACCCGACCTTCCACATACGAAACGTTTGAACGTTCAATTATCTGTTGTATTTACTTACTTTTTAGCAGTTTTTGTACGTTTTTTTTTAGTCAGATATCAGTTTTTCCCAATCAGATTAAAACTCAATATAAAAAATTGTGAATTTAGTGGCAGACTAGATCTATGTTAGAAAGAAAGATATGCTTTCAGTTTTGTAGAGTATGTGATAAATACAAAACCACACTTGGATTTTCTGACGTAGCTGATCGCACTCGTTTATTGTACGGACGCATGCATAACACTCGTGCGATCAGCTACGTAAGAAAATCACAACTGCGTGGTTTTGCATATATATATATTTCCTTGCACAACAACTAATACACTTGAAATTATCACTTATGTTTAAAACCATTCGGATGGATCCGAGTGTAAGAGAAATTATGAACTTTCCTTACCGTAGGTCGATAGTTTTCTTCGTCACTTCGATTTTTCTTAAAGATTTTAAAGTGACCGTCTCAAAATAATAGAAAAACCCTTGACTAGAGGCGTATAACACCATTAATCAATTGTATTTATTTTAGCTCTGTGGTTTCCCTCGCTCCTTTGGAGAATATTACATACATGTGGTTTATCAATCTATTCTTTTATTTATTTTTTTTTTTTACTAAAATGAAAACAAAGGAAGAGGCCACACGGCTTTTAAAATTTTTGAAAATGAAAATACTATGAAATATTGAACAATGTCAACAAGATTTAAACATTTGACATATATATATATATATATATATATATATATATATATATATATATATATATATATATATATATATATATATATATATATATATATATATATTCCCTGCAAAGATAGATGGCCACAGATTCACTAATATCGACTCTAAATAAAGAAGCCATTTAAGCACATACATGTACTTAATTGATGCGGATAACATAGGATCCTTTTACGCAGAAGGTAAAGCGAAAGTAAATAAATATGAAGTAGTAGTAAGTTTTCTCTCATTTGTATGAGTACGATACACGTATACATTTAGGGTTGTTGGTTCATTGTTCGGTTAACTAGAGCTCTTGTTGATGGCAATGATTTATTTGATTAAATGGTGTTTTATGTCTATTTAAGACTATTTTATTTATATCGAGACGTCGCAAACTAAAGATGAAACGACAGAAATTTTGACCTTTGCAGTGCGTTTAAGGTAAGGAACAGGAAAGGTTCTTTTGCATGCCATGCCGTCGTGACACGGCGAATCGGTTTTTAGGGTCTCCTCCGAAGAACACCATGACTTTCATTTCTAAATGGCTAGTGATTGGCGACTGAAAGGTATCTACCAATTTTCAAGTCTTTATTACACCCGGCTGGGTTCGATCCCCGACCTCCCACATACGAAACGATCACTCTACCAACTGAGCTACCTCAGTGGTCTCTTATTGACAAATGTACAATTTTTTAAAATAATTGTGACGTTATGACGACACTTTAATAGTACTGTTACAACACCAATGTCTATTTTCACCAGTGCTGAATGTGCGTTTTTATAATCAGTGTTCTCTTTCCATGGTTTTCCTTTTCTAATTCAAACTTTTGTCGTGTACTTTGGTTTGATAGGTTTGTCCTTGGGACTTAAAAATCTATTTTCTATCCAGTGAAAATCAAAGATTATATTATTTGTACTGAAAAGAAATGAGTGTTTAAAACAAATGCAAAATCAAAAGGAATAAAAATAAAAAAATAAAAACAACGAACAAATGTGGAAAGAAAATTACACCAACAACGTAAATTAAATAGATAATTATAAATTTTCACTGGGTTTTAATTTATCTAATTAATGTAATAAAAGAAAATTTCTTGACATAAGCCAAAAAAAAAAAAAAAAAAAAAAAAAAAAAAAAAAAAATCTTCATATCATCTTAATTGTTTTCTATTTGTCATAAAGCCTTTTTTTTTTAGTTATCTAGTTACATTTTAAAAATGCTTTCAAATTGTCAAAGAGCATTTGTTGAATGTATTTAACGATAATTTGATCAAAATGCTTTATGTCAGAATCAATAAAAATATACCAAATGCAATTAATTCCCATTGCACGGATGCATTTTCATCTAACACAACTATCCTTTTTACAAGGAAACTAATTTTGGTTATAACCTGCTCAGTTATAAAAAATTTTGGCTCAGTTTAGCAATGTTTACAACACAAACAAAAGAAACAAGTTAATTGCAATTCATTTCTACATCTAGAAAATAGAGATAATGATTGTAGGATTTGTTAATACGCAGACAAAATTATAATTATCACTTAAGCCTGTCTATATTAGCTTGAATATTAACTAGCTGATGATTTCGGTATTTATATCTTTGAACCACGTCTGTAGTTATTGCTTTAATCATACCAGATGACTTTCATGAAAGTTTTAAGCATACAGATAATACAGACTTACGTCAATGTTGAATGATGTGTACGAATCTGCAACCCCACACCAACAATTTTTCAGCTAATCGGGTCTAAAAAATTTTCTTTACACTTGTAAATAATTTAAACAAAAGTTTATGTATTGTGTGAGTTTATCTCATCCGAAATATAATTCATTTATTCAAGTATAGACAGATTTCTCTTATTTTATATATATATATATATATATATATATATATATATATATATATATATATATATATATATATATATATATATATATATATATAAAACACTAGTATATTTATGTTTAACTTTGTTCGTTTTTTTTCTGTAATCGCAAATCAACAATTTTTCAGCTTTTCATGACAAAAACTTTTTCTTTCGTTTTTATCCTCCAAAATTAATGTGAACGTAAGTTAATGTTGAAAGTTAGATTATCGCTGATATGCTTTATTATGTTAAATACTTATGGCTACTATGGAGAGATGGAACTCTAGCCCGTTAAGTCCCTAATAATAACATGCCCACTACATTTTTCATTAGGTTTGTACCAAACCAACCATGAAAGGTCGACAAGAAAAAAAAAAAAAACTTTTTACACTCGAGGAAAAGAATTCACAGCTATGTGGCGTCTTGGGGTTAAGGGTACCGCCTAACCACTTGGTCACCGCGGATAACTTATGGAAGGAAACTCTTTTACGCAACACTCACCAAGAAAAATCTGAAGTAAAAATGAAACACGCACAGAGAGAGAGAGAGAGAAAGAGAGAGAGAGAGAGAGAGAGAGAGAGAGAGAGAGAGAGAGAGAGAGAGAGAGAGAGCACTCTTATCATGACGACTTGAAAACTCTGTAACCATAATACAAAGATACTTAAAAGGACTTAAAATTTCTATCTAGGTCTTTCTTTTATGAAAATAATTATCCAATTGCAACATTCGAGAAAATTTCAAGAAATCTAAAGATGTAAAACGTCTACCATAGGATCAGAAGGACAATAGTTCTGTCTCAAATATAGAATCTGAAACATGTGTAGGTTGAAGTATGTAAGAGAACATGACAATACTTTTTCTAATCTGTATCTATGGGAAATTCAACGTTTGTTAAATGCTTATAGAAATGTGTGCTGGTGGATTTTAAAACAAATTGTTTTTTGGAGCTTAACACCAGTGTTCAGGCCCCGTGTTCACAATCATTCCTTAACTAAGATTTTTATTAACTTCAATTTAGCAAATTTTCACTATCTATTTTTTAATTACAAATATTGTTTTATTATAAAACGAAATGCAGATGTTATATGCTTAAAGTGATCTTCAAAATGACACCTTCAGCTTGAATTACTGAATATCTCAATAATTAAGAAAATTATGAGGATTACAAAATTGTCACATTTAAGTTAAGGAAAATCTTAGTTGAGGAGAATGATTGTGAAACTGGGACCAGGTCTATTTTTTAAATCCGTTGGGTAAATCGTGTGAAGATAATGGTTTGAAGATAATGATATATATATATATATATATATATATTGTTTTTTGTTTTTTGTTTTTTGTTAAATTTTTTTTTTTTTTTTTTTTTTTTTTTTTTTTTTTTTTTTTTTTTTTGGCTTTTCACAAAGTTAAAGTGATCTACCTTCAAATATGAAAATTTAACGATTAGAATGTAAAATCAGTTTGAATACTACTAAAGTATGAGGGAATTTTAACGCGGCTACCGCAAAATCAGTTTATCAATATTATGCTTTCAGTTTAACTTATTTTTACGTAAATTATTGGTTTCAGGGATAGAATAGTCATTTAAGCAATGCTTTCTATTATTTTTGTCTATTTAATGAGACTCTGATTGAGAAATACATTGGTGTTCATAAAAACAGATAAGGATTCGTAAAAAAGCATATTGATTGGAATAAACACTGGTTTTTATATTTATATACAAAGACTTCTTTAGCGATAATACATCCATTCTGCAAAATAGCAGAAAAACGTTAATTCGTCTCTAAGTCTCTAAGTACATAAACGTACAGCAACAATAGTGTGTGTGTGTGTGTGTGTGTGTGTGTGTGTGTGTGTGTGTGTGTGTGTGAAGCTTATCGATTAGCCAAGTTAAACCTTTATCAATATCATTTGTCATACATCATCTGAAAGCGTAAGTGAACTGGAGTTAAAACTGGCCCGAATAAAACACAAATATATACCTTTTTATGTTCGAATCATAACCATAACACCCCCCCCCCCCCCCAAAGAAAAAAGTACAATCTATTTGTACTACCTGATCCTGTACAAAAATCATTAAAAAAACTGCTGGCAAAAAAGTTAAGGAGTATACATGTAAAATCTGAATGAGCTGGGAAATCAAGTTCTAAATATTTTTAAATTACTAAATACTTTTTCAGCCGAATGATATAGGTAATTTGTTTGGAGAATGAAAACATCTTTCCGAAGAATTTATTCTCTTGTTATTTTAATTAACCGTACTTTACCATGATCTTTGAATGATTTATTGATTATTGATTAGTCAATACTATTTCACTTAAATCGAGCCATTACAAGCTATAGCAGTATCTTAACTAATTGTATTGTTCAGTGAAAGTTCGTAATTATGCTAAGAGCTATCATTGCATGTATATGCTTTGCATTAACTTCAAGTTAATAGATAATATTTCATTCAAGTATTATAATAACTATTTAAGAAAAATGTTGGATAATGTACTACAGTTCTAAAAAAAACATTTTGCTTTCATACGGTTAGAAAGAACGAACGTTTATCATTACGGAAAAGTATTTATCCATGCTAGTAAAAGTAATCGCTTTTGCTTTTTGATGTTTATGGACCTCGGTGGCCGTGTGGTCTAAAGCGCGCGCTAACAGATCACAGCGACGCCTCTCACCGCCTGGCTTCGATTCCCACTCGGGAAAGATCCTAGTGTGAGAAAGTTTGTCAGTTCGCTTGCCGAAGATCAGTGGTTTTCTCCGGCCACTCCTGTTTCTTCAACCATTCCAGAACTGACCGCCTCGAAATAAAAGAAAAAATCTTGACTGGGGCGTAAATCAATTGCTCCACTCCACTCCTTTCTGATGTTTATATTTTGTAAGATGCATATTGAAATACGGTTTCTTAAGAAGACAAATTGGATTATATTTTTATTTGTGAACTAAAATTAAACAACATTTATTAAGATTTAAAGTTTCCCTAAAGTACATTGAAAGAGTAAAAACCTTGGTAAGTATAAAAAACAAAACTCACAATTAAAATGCCGGTTGAAATGGATTTGTAAGCATCTAAAATGCTATGGGATATTCTAAGTATAATTTATTAAGTTTTTAATGCAATGAAACCTTAAATATTGCAAATAAACTATCAATTGTAGACGTATTGAGGCTACAAATCAAATCCTAAAATGAAACTTGAAATAACATCCGCCGAAGCCATTTTAAAATTGAGGTGTTGATATGTAACGAGATCTTTTAAACATGATTTGCGAGCGCATCTACAAATAATAGATTCATAACCTAGTTTTAGATCCCAGGAGTGTTCTGTACAAATCAAGTTATGTTGGTTGATCACGAACCCAATTTCTATTTGATAAAACTATCAATAAATTCAAAGATTTTAGACATTAAGCCTTCAGATTTTAAATATGAGAAATTTAAATGAATTTGTAATTTAAAAACTGGTGAACATAGCTTGTGTTACAATTTTAATAAGATTGTCATTGGTGTACAGCTCGGGGAAATAATTCATTTTGTGTTTGTAACAGAGATTAAATATCTAGTTAATGTTTTAAAAAATTTAATCTTGTTTTTTTCTTTAAAAAAGGACCATGTTTGCGTTTTATCAAAGGCAAAAGACGATACATCTATTCAATCATATTTTTTTTAAAAATCTATTTATTAAAATTTTAAAAAGTTCTTTGCAACTGAAACGCACGTATTCGACAAATTATTTGCAATTAAGACTACGAAACAAAAAATAGTAGTTCAAAATTAGCAAAATCAGTAATTCGTCAACGAAACAAACATAGATAAGACAAACACAGAATAAAAGTGTGTAATAAAAGAGAAAAGGCAAAGAAAGAGAAACTCATGTTGAAACACCATTAACAAAAATTCAGAATAATTTTCAAGTAATAGTTATAATTCTATTCGAAACCCAACAACCATTCTGTTTTTTTAAACCAGCTAGTAATTATTATTGGCTTTTTTGAAAAATTTATTTTTGTTACTGATTATTTTACTCATACACTTAAAAATACTTAGGATTTTATTTAGTTTAAACAATTTTTTATTGTCTCTTCATTACATACAATTATTTTACATCACAATAATACGGGATTCTGAAACAAGAGAAGTATTCTCTTATGTAAATCAGTCTCCCTATCTATAATTACAATCATCAATGACCAATGATACAAGAAAATTATAAGTATCTATTTTAGAGCAACAGAAATAATAAATAAATGATATTGAACAAAACAAACGGAAAGAAGAAGAAAAAAACATAAGAAAAGAAAATGATGAAAAAAAAATGATGGCAAAATCATGACATAAACATTAAAACGTAAAACGTTTAGATCGGCTGATGAAGTTATGCACTTGTGATACAATTTGACAATTCCGTTCCATACTTAATTCAAAATCTCCATATAACAATAAATAAACAATAATGTTGTAGGGTAGAGTATTAATTGTAGCTTGCCGAATATTATGATACAGTGGACATTGTAAAAGGTAGTGGTATGTACTAGTACTTTCTATCTGACCACACAAACAAAAGGGTTTTTTTTGCAAGATTTTTCCTAAAGAGATGTTGTTTTAGAGGACTATCTACAAGTCTAAGTATTGTAAGAAGAATTTGATGTGATCTTGAGCCTAAGTAAAACCAATTCGGGACTTTGTTTTTAGTTTCTATATATTTACAAAAAGCATTAAAAGACGAGTTCCTTATTTCAGTTGGATATTTCATTCCAAGGACGTAAAACTGATGGGAGAAATGAATTGTAATAGTAATTAGTTCTACAAAGAATAGTTTCTATATGTGATTGTTGTCTGGTGTTATAAGGGATGCATTTCGTGTTTGTTATTGGGTACCATACAACAAAGATATTCTGGACTTATTCCGTGATACATTTTATTTAGGATTTTATTTATAAGTAATTGCTTTAAAATATGGAAATCCTTCTACCATTTGTAACAAATCATTAAATTATGACATCAGGTGGAACTTACAAAGTCGATATTGTTTTTATAGTTTATATGTGTATAGTCGTCTTAATGCCAATGCAGCTTTAAGTTTTCGACAACGCATAAAGGCTTTGTTATGTATACAAACATATAAATTTCCCATATCATTTTTAGTCATAAACTTGCGTTCCGTCGTTTTCTTGGTTGGCTGTTATAATTTTGAAACATGTTTAAAACTAAGTCTGTTCCCTTATGCAAAGCATTCCTTAGCATATAACTTTGGAATTTTGATTTATGATTTTTTTTAAATATTTGGCTGATGTTTTGTATCTATAAACCTTTTCGAACCTATTTGTGCTGACAGAAAATTTATAACTTGCAGCAAATTTTTCAGTCGTCTTAATTTTTCAAACATGTTAAAAACAAAGGCCTGTTCCCTCTTGCAAAGCATTCATCAGCTGGATTAGGATTCAAATATTTTTTGGATCTTAGAATTTTTTAAATTTTTAACTAATTGGTTTATGTTTTTATCTTTTTGTCCCCTTGTAGCTGATAAGAAATAATTTTCCGAAATGTACACATATGGCACATAAAAATGAACAGGTTATTTGTAAAATACTTCTCAGCACTTCATCATTATGTTTTGACCATAATTGCACTGGCTGTTGTAAATTACTTATTTTTTAGCAATCCGTTGTTTTGTGTAGTGTCTTTGATTGCGTTGGCTGTTAAAAATTACTTAGTTTTCAGCAATCCATTGTTTTGTGTAGTGTCTTTGATTGCGTTTGCTGTTATAAATTACTTAGTTTTCAGCAATCCATTGTTTTATGTAGTGTCTTTGATTGCGTTTGCTGTTATAAATTACTTAGTTTTCAGCAATCCATTGTTTTATGTAGTGTCTATGATTAAGTCGGCTGTTATAAAGTATAAGATTTTTCAGCCATCGCTCTTGATGTAGTGTCCAAGGCCATCCCTCATTGTTTTGAGTTCTTGATTGCGTTGGCTGTTATAAATTACATATATCTCATTATGTAAAGTGTCCATGGTCGCCTTGGCTGTTATAAATTACAAGTTTTACAGCCATACATTATTATAAAGTGTCCTTCATTACGTTTGCTCTTATAAATGACACAGTCTTTTGCAATCCAGCATCATTTAAAGTGTTAATTGTGGCGGTGGCTTAAATAAATTACAAGATGTTTAGCCATCCAACATTTTATTGTTCTTCATTACGTTTGCATTTATAAATAACATAGTTTTCAACTATTCAAAATTATGTGGTGTTTATGATTAATGTGTTGGCTGTTATGAAATACATAGTTTTCAGCTATCCAAAACTATGTGCTGTGTCTTTGATTGCGTTGGCTGTTATAAATTACATAGTTTTCAGTCATCCATTTTCAATTTATTAGATACAAGCAAAAACAATGAAATTCTCAAAACGTTAAAAACTATTATGCAACATGTTTTAACGATTTACACAGTGAACAGTTTTCCTGAATAACGGTTACGTTGACTGGTGGTGTTATTTATGAACCAAATGATGATATCTTAACAAGCTGAGCTAAATGACAAAAAGTAAAAAAAATAAGTAGGAATTGTAAAGTGGTTTATTTCAGGTGACATGCAATAGTCGTTGTTTCAAACATGAAACATATGACGCTTGCAGCTAGCTAGGCAAAAGTGGCTTACCCTTCCGGAGCACCCGATCTCACTTTCCTAGTGTCAGTTTAGGTGTTAAACTGAATTTGTCGGTTTGTATTGCTTTTTACTTTCATTTTAAAATGTGATTTGAACTGGTATATATGCGTTTGTTTATTAAAATAATTTTACTTCAAAATTTACCTCAGGTTTTATGCATAGTTGTAGTAAAATAAAATAAAATAAAGAAATAGCTAACAAAAATAATTTATGTTAAAAGAAAAATGATATTATGATTATATACATTATACAAAATGTATCCTGTACTGCAATATCATCTTTAACTATGGCTTTATTGGCAGTGCTTGGGACGTTTAGTTGCTCGTTATTAAGCCTCATTTCGCAATATTAATATGCGATTTAATGTAGGTATGGCACATCAAAATTAAACTTAAAATGGGAATTGAAGGGTTTTAATCCATATATATTTATATGTGTAATTCATTTTATTTTTAGAATTTCTTTCGAATCAAATTTCAACAAATCTATATAATAGATAAAGATATCAATTTTGTTTTTTCCTGTTTGAAAAAAGAAGACATAGTTGTCACTTTTGGAAAAAAGAGGCTACAAAAATTCGAAAAAAACCATAAGCTATTGTCATTCAGTGCTGCTTTAACTTCGTATTAGATCATTTGTGAACAAGATAATAAAGGTCGGTTGTTTGCACATATAATGCGACTTAAAATAGTATATTTTACATTGGTAGAAAATAGAATCATATCAGTTTTGACCTACTTTTATATTCATTTCAAAAATATGCGAGTTTTAAGGTTTCCTCGAATACTGACATATGAAATAAGTGTTAAAAAGAAGACACTTAAACGTAACCTTTTGTTGTCCTTTGTTATATTTACTTCTTTGTAATGTGAATATTATCAACCAAAAAAAAAAAAAAATAAAAAAAAAAATAAAAAAAAAAAAAAAAATAAAAAAAAAAAAAAAAAAAAAAAAGAAAAGTTAAAACGAAAAGACACTAAAAGGATATTAAACAAAGATATCTTGAAAGTATTTATAATATAATAACTAACACCAAAATACTTCGCCGTCAAATAATTTAGAAACGCTACGACAAAAAAGTACAATTCAGTTTTAGGACGCAATGCCAAAATGACGTAAAACAACACCCTAATTATGGCGGGTTGTCGTAATGTGTTGTCTTCTGAAGAGTTTGAACTGGTCCCAGTGTCTCAATAATTTATTCAACTGAGTGCATACTCAACTCAGGTAATTCACTTTTTTTTCTTTTTTTTCTTTTTAAATTAAATTAATATTAGATAATTAACATTAATTTTGTAATGTTTGTGTTTGATTATTATACATTTTACTTAAAAAGTTACCTCGGTTTTTATAGATAGCTGTTGTCAAATAAAATTGAAAAGAGATGACAAACACATATAATTTATGTTAAAAGAAAAATGATAGAATAATTACATACCTTATACAAAATTTAACCTCTACTACAAAATCCTTATTAATATGACTTTATTGGCAGTGCTTTGGGACGTATAATTGCTTTTGGTGAAGCCTCATTTCGCTATATCAATTTGTGGCTTAAGGTACGTGTCGACACCAAGGGAAGTAACTCTATTCAACAGGACAAAACAACCGATCTGTAATAATAAATGTATAAAAAATTACAAAACTTTCCAGTCTACTGTCGATATGCCATTATTTAAATATTTTTCTGTTTTGTATTATTATTGAGTGTTATTTTACTTATTTTAATCATTTAAAATCATGAAAATATTCTAAATTTATCGTTAAGTTTGGCAAAAAACTGGTAATGCTACACGATCTATCGTTTAATTTAGGGACCTCATACACAAGAATAGATAATTACATGAGTCTATGGATCTTCCATAAAATACCTTTATGCCTTTTAGACATAATCTTTAATAAGTTATATCGCTTTTGTGAAAAATTAAGAAAACCTAGGCATATGGTTTACCTTTGATCCCACAGAGCAGATACAGGATGCACACACGGTTCTCCGGTTTAACAGACTTAGATGAAGATATGTGTAAAAGCATACATTAGTTTTTAAAATGTCCAAAATATCAAATAGATCGATTTCATTCATAACAAATCTTGCAATGAATTGAAATACTGGTATTTCAAGAAGATTGCCGTGTGTCAGAAAATAGGATTTCAAAAACGGAAAACGGTAAAGACAAAATCCGGAAATCGTAATTCGTTCTTAAAGGAGTAAAAACACATTAAAAAGTTAATTATCAAACATTTTAATAAAGTACTGTATTTGGTTTTTGGAATATACAAAATTAATCTTTGTAAAGTTTTACAAACTTAAATACTCAAATAGTTCTTTAAACAAGTCATTTTGTTGGTTTGAATTTTTTAGAAGCAATTTAAAAAATAAAGGGTAGGGGAAATAATCTTTCCCATATCTCTAAAACAAGCACCAATTTTTTTTTTTTTTTTTTTTTTTTTTTTTTTTTTTTTTTTTTTTTTTTTTTTTTTGAAGAATATGTTTCAAGCTTCATTTTTGCAGTTTTTGAAAGAAACCTAATTCGCAGATTTTATGAAATATGGATTTTTGTGATAAACTGTCGATGAAAATGAAGACACTTTTTGCACACTCTGTTATAAAAACATTTTGTTTTATTATTTAAATGCTATCTATATCACTTCATTGCACGTCTTTTATTGAAATATGGATTAAAACCATAGAAATAAAATTTGTTTTTATTACATCTAATCATTATTGAATTAATAGCAAACAAGAAATTAATCTGCTGAGGAATTAGAATTGAGATTTATTGATGAAAAGTAGCGTATGTTGTATGCACTCTACTGAAAAAACGAAAACAGAAACATATGTTTTTTATTATTTTATTTAACAAAGCACATTTAAAGGAATGCATGTGCAAATTTTCAGAAAATCCTAATTCGGGGAAATGTTTTGCCTCTGATGTCGGTAACTACCTTAATGTACGTATGGAACATCAAAATTTAACAAGTATTTTGTTAAAAATTTATAACCTGAAATGGGGAGAATTTAAGGATTTCAATTCAATGTCGTACATATGTGTACCTTATCTTATTTATAAATTACTTTAGGATTAAATTTCAACGGCTGTATTATAGGTAAGCATTTTTATATACCACATTTGTTCAGTCTTGTTAAAAGATAATCAGACATAGATGTCTCTTTTAATTAAGAGGCTATAAAAATTCGAAAAGAACGAAACTTTTTCCTTGTAAAAGATAACTTGTGATCTAGAGTATAAGAGTAAGTGGTTTGCACCTATAATGCGACTTAGAAATAGAATATAAATACAAGTGAATTTTACATTAGTAGAAATAGATATAACAGTTTTGACCTACTCTATTTTCATTTTAAAAATTTGGAACTGTAAAAAATTCTATCTGTCTGATATATGACGTCTTCGTTTTTCATTTTAAGGTTTCCTCGAATACTGACATATGAAATAAGTGGTAAAAAGAAGACACTTAATGTAACCTTTTAGTTGTCCTTTGTTTTATTAACTTCTTTGCAATGTGAATATTATAAATAAAACATGAAACAAATAGGGCGATAGAACTTAGAAATTTGACACCCCATCTTTTAAAAAAAAGACACTAAAAGGATATAAACAAAGAGATCTTGAAAATATTTATTATATAATAACTATCACCAAAAAAAAACTGTCAAATAATTTAACAGCTCTACGACTAAAAAGTACAATTCGGTTTTGGGACGCAATGCAAAATAACTGGACGTAAAACAACTCCCTAGATATGGCAGGTTGTCTTAGCGTGTTGTCTACTGAAGAGTTTGAACTGGTCCCAGTGTCTCAATAATTTATTCAACTGAGTGCATATTCAACTTAGATATTCACTTTTTTTTTAAAAAAAATATTAAATTAACATTAGATAATCAACTGTAATTTTGTAATGTTTGTGTTTCATTATTATACATTTTACTTAAAAATTTACCTCAGTTTTTATAGATAGTTGTTGTCAAATAAAATTGAAAAGAGATGACAAACACATATAATTTATGATAAAAGAAAAATGATAGAATAACAACATACCCTATACAAAACTTGTCCTCTACTACAATATCCTCTATAATATGGTTTATTGGTAGTGCTTGGGACGCATAGTTGCTCGTTGTGAAGCCTCATTTCGCCATATCAATTTGTAGCTTAATGTAAGTATGGCACATCAAAATTAAACAGGTATTTTTTTAATATTTATAACCTAAAATGGGGAGAATTTAAGAATTTTAATTCTATTATGTACGTATGTGTAATTTATCTTATTTATAAATTACTTTTGAATTAAATTTTAACCGCTGTATTATAGGTAAGCATTTTTTTTATCAGATTTGTTATTGAAAATATCAAGACATAGATGTCTTTTTTAGAACAAGAGGCTTCAAAAATTCGAAAAAAAGCAAAATTTGTTCTTGACATACCTTAAGCTATTGTCATGCAATGCTGCTTTAACTTAGTAAAAGACAATTTGTGATCTAGATTATAAGAGTCAGTTGTTTGCACCTATAATGCGACTTAAAAATAGTATACAAATGAAAGTCTACTTTACATCAGTAGACATAAGACTAGTGACAGTTTTGACCTACTCTATATTTATTTTAAAAAATTCGGAACGTCAAGAATCCTACCTGTCTGATATTTAACGTCTTTTTTTCATTTTAAGGTTTCCTTGAATACTGACATATGAAATAAGTGGAAAAAAGAAGACACTAAATTGAAACCTTTTGTAAACTTTTTGTTCTATGAGCTGTATTGCACTGAGAATATAATAAATATATTTGATGAATTTAAGGTTTCCATGGATACCGACATATGAAATAAGTGGTAAAAACGAAGACACTCAATTGTAACATTTTGTTACCCTTTGTTATATTAACTTTTTGTAATGTGAATATTATAAAAAAAAAAACAGAAAACGAAAAAGGCGGATAGAACTTAGAAATTTAACTACCCATCCTTCTTAAAAACGAAAAATAAACTAACATGGATATTTTTAAAATTATAGTATATTAATAAAACAAACATACCAGTCCTTGTCCATATTAACTAACGCTAAAATATGCAGCTGTAAAATAATTTAGAAGCGCAACGACAAAAGGATACAATTTTAGGACGCAATGCAAAAAAAACCCTATTTATGGCGGGTTGTCTTAGTGTGTTGTCTACTTAAGAGTTTGAACTGGACCCAATGTCTCAAAAATTTATTCAACTGAGTGTATACTCTACTTAAATATTTTTATTTTCTTTTCTTTCACCAAAAATAGAAAAAAATAACTTAGTTATTGAGACAATGTTTTGATTTGTTTTACAAACCTACACTTAAGACTTAAAATTACCATTACATATTTAACAAATTGCATTGAAATATTCCCCAATTTGAAGTGAGTGTACACTTAATTCTGATTGTTTGTACAATATCTGAAATTCTCAAGGGTGTTTTGGTTAATCTGGATTATTAATTAATTAATTGAACAAAAGCTAAAAGACCCGTTTTGTTACAATTGGTTTTGACAAACAGAGCAGTCTCCGTAGGCTGGAATGTATAAAATTTACAAAATATCAATTTCGGTTTAAATATTGCTTTAATTTTTATAACATGTTTTTTTAAATTTTATTTTATTTTTTTCTAACTTTTATCATTATTATATTTCTTTTTGGTAAATTTAGGACTACTATTCATTGATTACTAATAGGAAAGGAAAGATGAAAAATTAACAAAACTGAGATAATTTTTTTTTTTCAAATTAAGTTTTTAAGACGAATGTCAATTTTTACCGTTGCAGTGCAAAAATATTAAGGAAAAATATTATAGCAGACTAAATACTTTAACTTAGTTATTTCAAAAATGTAAACAGGAAAAAAATGTGTTAATTTGTAAGAGAAGGTCTGAAATTTTGAAGTTATTTAATTTTTGCTTTCTTTGAAATTTAACTTGTTTTGGATAATAAGTATTACCGCTCACTACTTGTTAATTGAGGTTAGTTTGCTTAGTTTATGTAAAAGACATTATAGATCTGAACTTGTAGAACCTTTCTAATCATTTGTCTTCTACCGTCCTTCCTATTTGAATGAGATCAATTTTAGTTACGTTATTTAAGGTTTAAGAAAGTACACTATGCATACTATGTATTTACTATATGGTATAGTGAGAATTAGCTTAAACAAATTTTCTACAGTTTCCTCTTCACAATTGACCATTGCAAGTGTTAATAAAAAGAAAACAGAAAACCATAAAAGATTATTATTATTATTATTATTATTATTATTATTTGTAAATTCAATTTTAATAAATTCAAGCAATTTGATTGAATAATACGAATATAATCCGTTTGGCTATTTTTGCATATAATTGTCAAACTCTATGTACAGAACACTTTTATGCATTAACAATAATGGTAAAAATATAACATGGATAACAGTAATAAAAAATTGTTAAACAATACTGGGTTTTGGAATATTAGGAACAGTCAAGCGCTTGACATTTACAAAAATTTGTTATTTAAATGGTTGAATTTAAACTTAAAGCCTGGTTTTTCCAAATACAGTACTCTCAAATTCAGAACTCAATCAAGGCTGTGATTTATGAAATATATGAAGTAGATTTTGGCTTAGAACAATATTTGAAATTTAACTATTTGATTTTAGATACTTTTTGCTATATTTCGTACACGAATCAATGGCTTTCAATTGAAAAGGAAAGTTTAGCTCATGTAGATAGGACTGACAATTTATATATTCTTTGTAATTCTGACAGAACTTGGGACTAATTGAAATCTAGCTTCTTCAAAATCAATAGAATAAAATAAAACAAGAAAAAAAATATTATGCAGAACCAAATATTCTAAAATTAAAATTGTAATTGAATAGTGCAAACAATATAGAACTGTTTAATTTGTGCAAGTTTTTCAAAAAAGGCTTAAAATATTACAATTAAATATCAAACATGTAACTAGTCACTTTATTGATGGTTTTGTCACAAAAAGTATATATACATGTATATATGTTGTACAGTTAAAACTCTAACAACCGGCTTGCGTGGTGCAGAGTGTAATAAAGAATCTTGAATCTTAAATCTTATTGAATACTGTGTATTTAAAATATATTGCACTATGAAAAGTCATGCTGTACCTAGTCTTTATTATTATTATTATTATTATTTTAGAAAGATGAACGGACAAAAACAACACAGCATATTGCATATTATCCTTTTTCTTATGAGTGATTAAATGGGTTTGATCTCACTTTTGCGAAAGACTTATTATAAGCAATCGACTAATTTATGACGAAGATTAGATTATGTTACTACAGATTTAAGAAAAGTTGTTTATACAAGAGCAGTAAGAGGAATGTTATAAACTTACTTTGGCTTGATATTGATCTAAAATAAATCTACCGTCTTTGTGATAATAATACCTCCTTAATTGTTGTGATGATAGCATTTCCATTTAAGTATATAGATATATATTCTATAATGCTCAAGGTTATTAACACAGAAAACGTGATACTAAAACATGTGCCATTTGTACTGAAACACGTGTTAATTTATAGAAAACCAACTTTTTCTAAATGTAACTATAGTTTGCGATTAAAGATCATTTGTTGACCGTTGTTATGGCATTAGGAGGTGAGTTGGGGTAATAATGTTTCACGCCCCAGTCAAAATACTTTCACTTAATTCGAATGACAGTTTATGTATTCTCTGTAATTCTGACAAAACTGGGGACGGTTTTTATTTTTATTGGATTCTAGCTTCTTCAAAATCAATAGAGTAAAATAAATAAAAAGAAAATATTATGTAAAACATTAAACTTGTTATTGAATAGTACAAACAATATGGAATTGTTAAATTTATGCAAGTTTATAAAAGATGGCTTGAAACATTACACTTAAGTATCAAACATGTTACTAGTCACTTTATTGATGATTTTCTCACACAAAAAAAATATAATGTTTCACGCGCCAGTCAAAATACTTTCACTTTATCGAAGCTGTCAGTTATGGGATAGAGATAAAAAAAGGAATGCCCGGAAAAAAAACCACGGACCTACTGCAAGCAAACTTACAAACAATCTCACACTAGAATCTGTAAGAGCGGCATTTTAAACATGTGGAACTGTGGTCTGTAACAGCATTTTCAACCACTCGGGCACCACCGCTGGCTTATTTTGAAAATACTATTTGCGTTTATAAATAAGAAGTATGATAAATAAATCACGACTTTTATATCTGTATTGGACATGAATAAAATAAGTGTTCTTAATTATTATTTGTCGATAATTTGTGACGTATGCTTCTCAATTTATCAATTAGATTGAATCAAAATACCTTCAACTTATTGCATTAGCATACCAAAGAATTATCATTAGTGGTTAGCAAGAACGCCTACAAGCAATACAAGTATAGAAGCATTAATTATTGTTCTGTTTACGAAAAACATATAATGGAATAAGACAATTACTCTTGAAATCTAAACTGAACAGCTACATTTTCCCATCAATTATGAGAAAAACAGTGTTAATCATGAAAACTTTATTTGAAATGATAATGTCAATTTCCGTTTTACACACTGTTAATAACGTTTCAAATGAAAAAAATCTTCATTTGGAAAAATATCCTCATTTACTTTATAGGTTTAAAGACGATAACCTTCTTATTAGATAGATAGATAGATATAGATAGATAGATAGATAGAATGTAGATAGATAGATAGATAGATAGATAGATAGATAGATAGATAGATAGATAGATAGAATGTAGATAGATAGATAGATAGATAGATAGATAGATAGATAGATAGATAGATAGCTATTTGGCCATGATAACATTATTGTTGATAAATATGCTGTCGCTGTATCCAAAATTAAATAGGGATACAGGTAAGAAGAAATAAAAAGTTTTTATGTTATTTTTTCTAGTTTCTTTTTTTCGCCACTCTGATTGTGGAATGATCTAAATTGCTTTAGCTGTTGCTACTTCCAAGATCTGTATGTCTGTATTTAACCGA
Source organism: Tegillarca granosa (assembly GCA_029721355.1). Classification (NCBI taxonomy): domain Eukaryota; kingdom Metazoa; phylum Mollusca; class Bivalvia; order Arcoida; family Arcidae; genus Tegillarca; species Tegillarca granosa. Next base: position 28,835,324 of record CM056605.1, read on the forward strand.
AAGTAGGTACAGTCAAACATGCCTTAAAGGCCACCTCTATATAAGGGTCACCTGCTTATAAAGGCCAATAAAATTCTATCCCAGCTGTTTTTTATTGAACTTGTATATAAAAGCCACCTGTCCATATAAGAGGACACTTTTATTGATTCCCATGGGTGGCCTTTATAGACAGGTTTGACTGTTTTGGTTTAAATTGATAAAAATCATATCTTCATGCCTAAATATATGCTATAAAAAATTTGTATTTATTAACGATTGGAAGAACACCGATTGTGGTGTTCCTCTGAAATCTTATATACGAAGGTTGTTAATATGTAATGTAATGTTAATTGTATGATATCTCAAAAGCATTCGACTCAAATAGTGAAATGAACATAACAATCTTTCAAAGGTTTTTTCCGCGGTTTGAAATACATAATTTCAATATTTGAATCCATTTCTAAAATACTTGACAGTACGCTTGTAGGAAGTTGTAACGACGACTGGATAAGAACTTCTTAAGGTTTTGGAAATAGTTGAATGGGGATAGATCTAGAGTGTATGGTCAGTGTGGCATTACGGTAACCTTCTTCGTCTTTTAAAAATGCTTCACAAGCGCAGATGTATGTGCTGGAGCATTATCATGAAGCTGACGAACATACCTAAATCCTGACAAAGGGCGTCGTTTAAAATTACATTTCTTAAGCTTTCTTAGTGTAACATCTCGATTATACCGATCTGTAACACTATTGCCCTCTCGACACCGGATATTGTACGGCTATAATATCACATTAAAAGAATATGCAATAAGAACCTTCTTTGTTCTTATACTTCATTTTGCTACAACAGACCTTTTATCGTGCTTAGTTAACTTTATTTTGTTTCTATTTTTTAATGATTCAAAACACTGAACCTATGTTTCGTCATAGTAAAAATGTTGGCAAACTGTCTTTGATTGAATTTTAGAAACACTTTGAGCAATTGCTAAGCGGTTTGTACACGTACCCGGTCAAAATACGCTTCAAAATGAAATGCACCCCGATAGCAATATGCCAAAAGCTTACGCAATATCACAAATTGTACATCTGCAATCACTTTCAATTATTTCTCTTACGTTTGAAACATTTACTTTGCCTGTTACTGTCACAGGTCGGCAAGATTTTGCTGCAACTTTAACGAACTCTGTGGCAGTCAGAAATTTCTTTCTCACTCACTCGAATTAGTGAACCCATGTTTCGTCACTAATGTTTGCAAATTGTCTTTGAAAGAAGAACGAATGAATTGGGAAACGTTTGAGCAATTGCTTCCTCGTATCCGATTTTGTTCATCTCTAAATATATGCGGTCTCTATCTTGCAGAAATCTTTCGTACTTTCAAAAAACGGTTTAAAATGAAATGCTCTCGAGATAGCCGATATGCCAATACTCGTATAATAATAATAATAATAATAATAATAATAATAATAATAATAATAATAATAATGTTTCTTGGGGTTATTTTTTGAAACATTTTCTTTTAAAGCCTGTTAGTTCTCTTGACGAATGACTGGGGCATTCTTTGACTACTGACCGCGTCGATTCTATTTTAAACCTCAAGCGTAGAAAAAATTAGCTAAAACATTACGTAGCTAAAATAATTCAAAGTCAAATATCAAGACAACCCACTGAAATAATTTTACTTGGATTTACATAATTTTGGAACTTTAGATTCATTTTTCAAACTGTTTGGCTTATGTTTTTTATTTTTCAAACTTTTCGGTCTTAGTGTCACTGATGAGGAATGAATTTCCGAAATGTGCACATCTGGAACATCAAAATTTAACTGGCATTTGGGTTATATATTTAATACCCCTGAGCAGGTACCGCTGCTGGTGGAGTATAACTCTCCGAGGGTATCCATAACTCAGTAGGCAGTACTTTGTGCTGTCAGAAAATGTACCATTTAGCAAAACTTTCAGCCGTCTTAAATTTGAAATTTATTTATAACTAAGGTTTGTTCCCTCATGCAAAGCATTCCTTAGCTGGATTTGGATTTATTTAATTTTTGAACTTTAGATTAATTATTTTCAACTGTTTGGCTTATGTTTTTATCTATCAAACTTTTCGGTCTTAGTGTCACTGATGAGGAATGAATTCCGAAATGTGCACATCTGGTACATCAAAATTTAACTGGTATTTGGGTTATATATTTACTGTAAATCAATAAAATATATCGAGATCAAACTATTCCAAAAATGTCAAAACCAGTGAAATTTGAACAAGTTTATTAAAAGGTTACAATATAAAATATCAAAAAATTCAAATAAATGGAGAACGCCGTGAGAGTATTACTTACACATTCTGTATAGCTTTTTGAAAACATTAAAATATCATTTTCTAAAATGTTGGTGCTTTTATGGAGCCCGCAAGGTGACATGTAAAAAAGTTATTTATTTATTTATTTATTTATTATTTATTTATTTATTTATTTATTTACTGAAATAGAACTTCATATTTATAAATTTGTAATACATCTGTAGTTATTTTGTATATTTATAATAGTTAATTTGAATTTTAAAAGTAAATACTCGTGTATTAGCAATTGCTTTATCGTATTTCAAATATTTGAAAATATCAATAACTACTTTTGAAATAGTAATTTCTTATTTTTGAAATGCTTTTCGAATTTTAAAATACTACATGTATATTAAAGATACGTAATTTCTAATAGGAATATACGGAAAACTATTTCTGAAAAAAAACTTTTTTCTTACATGTCACTTTGCAGGACTCCGTAGCAGTTAATTGTCCATTTTTTAAAAACGTGAACGTGGTTACAGACATTGTTAAGAATTGCTTTCTTAGACACCAAACACGGCAACTTAGACGGCAGTAAATTACAGAAATGTTAGTTTTAATCAATTATCAGGACTACAATTGATGTTTGCATTATTGCTAATTTCCGGTAAAATGATTTCAGTCGCTTTTAGACTAACATTTGTGGTGTAATTGACGCGACAATTTAGTCACGCTTTTATACCAATTACTTCAACAAAAAGAAATTCGGAACTTATAGATTAGATTAATTGTCTGAAATTTTTCTTTACATAGTTCCTATATCAGTCGTTTAATAGAGATAATTTCTGTCCTAAGATATTTCAGAAGGGAACAAACTGATTTTTTCATCATTATAAAATAAAAACATGTACTTTAAAACTGTTATCGTTTTTAACATCAAATTTTAAGAAAAACCGAAACAACGGCTTTACACTTTTATAGAAATATTGATTCAAAATATAGGATATTGTTTGCTGACTTTTGACTGCAAACAAAAATATACTGAAGATACCATCAACAAAATGATGACAAACAACAGATTTTGATAAAGAAAATATTACAATGAGTATGGTATGTTTAAACTTGTTTCAACAACGAAAACTTTCTTCAAGCAAGCAAAATGCCAACACAACCTCAGGAATATTAAAAGTCTAGGCTTATCAAATCCCTAGAAAAGTTATATGGCCGTCATCACAATAATTAGTCGCTAAATACAAACTAATCTTGGATATATTTGACTTTCTGTAGTTTCGTTTTCCGTTTATCCTCTTTTTTTTGCGTGTTGTGGGTGTCGATAGCTAGACAGGAGGTGCTCAACCTTCCGAGAACCCTTCTACAGCAACAGACCATACTTACATGGTGGATGTTTACGGGTTTACTTCAATTAGCCAGGTTTCAAAGTTTTTACTTTGTTTCGGGGACTTTAATTTGGACATTTATATGTATTTTTGTATTCCATGTTTGCTGCTTTAATTAACAAATTTGTCTAATTGTTTTTTTCAAATTAATTTATTTTTGTAACTGAGTAATTTGAAAGTAAGAATCCTTCAGTTTTGAAAGGTGTCAAAGGAATGAACGCCGCGGTTCAATGAGTAAAGTTCTTTTCAACCTTTTTAAGAAATAAATACGAACTACTGTTTAATATAACTGTTATTATATAAAAAAAGTTAAAGTATAAAATCCCTGTAAAATAAAAATAAATTGATACAATAATTTTGTTATATTATTTTGCGCATAAAGTACAATTTTGTTTCTTTTTATGACCTCTTTCTTATAGGTCTCATTAAAGATAAAATTATTTGCTGTTTAGAACACATTTAGATATTTTTAGGATTTAACACTTCAAAGTAATATTTGTTTTAAATTCAAAGAACATGACCTTAATTATATATATATATATATATATATATATATATATATATATATATATATATATATATATATATATATATATACTTTATTTATACGTGTGTGTGTGTGTCTGTGGGTGTGTGTGTGTGTGTGTGTGTGTCTGTGTGTGTGGATCAGCAATATTTGTGTGAAGAAAAATAATTTACATCTGCAATTATTAATTGCTTTCTTTTCTTTGTCATCACAAACTAGGCGCTTCCAATGTTTCCATTCATATATTCTATTAAGTAACATATTTTCATTTTGCCATTACGCTGAACTTGTATAAATAGGATCTTCTCTAGTTGACGAAGAATACCACGCACATACTTGATATTTTATAAAGTAGGGCAATTGGCTTAAGTAAATCATAGAAAACGCTGAAAGACGTCTAAACAGAAGCTCCCCTGCTCTTGTTTAGTAGATTGACGATTTAGATCCTCTTAAAGTTACAGGGGGCCAATTATACCAATTAAAACTATACAAAACAAAGTCCCTACGATCTATAGCGACAATAAAGCTTCAAAATGGATTTAGAATTTGTGTACTAATGATCAAATTATGACAGTCTTTATATTACTACTTGACTGTGCTTCAGAGGTAATCATATTAGGATCAGTTTCTTGTTGAATGTCGTTGGACAACTTTACAACAAAATACAAAGTGTGTACAATCTGGTAATGAAAAAAGCAAGAAATATGATTGACCTATCCATTCCATGAATCACGATCTTATCACCTTGATCCGGTAGTCTCAATAGGACTTAACTAAAACGTAAATAACCGCAAGTGACATTAGAACAAAGGGTCTCACTTAATTACCCTTGCCAGTTTATTAGCAATATTAGTAGAGTGCTCGCTTCATAAGTCGGAAGTCGTGGGTTCGTAACCCGACCGGGTCTGACTCAAAACTTGAAAGTGGGTAGTGGCTGTTTTTTTTTCGCCAAGCACTCGGCATTACGAAATGAAAGACACGGTTCTTTCGGATGGGAACTTAAAATAAACGAGGCCCGTGTCACGGTAGGCGTTGCACGATAAAGAACCCTGCTGTATAATGCCATCAGCGCAACGCACATGCAAAATGTCTGCACTTTCGCCTATAGCTGGCGACATATCGATGTAAGTAAAATATTCTTGACTAGGACGTTAAACAACATTACTTGACTCTTCTTTTTTCAACGCCACCAATTAATGCAGTTTTTAGGTTTCAAATAGGAAATGGATGCACAAACTACATTTACAACTTGCAGTTACGCAAAGTTACTTCATGCCTAGTAATATGACAACTTTTGTTAAGTTTGAGAAATGCATTTACTATATTTTATTGATCGTTATAATGCCGGCTTTAAATCTGAGACATAATCGGTTTAGATCAATAAGTGCAAGAGGAAGCAATCAATCTTAATAAATTGATACGCCCAGACTACACTTAGACATCGTAGAATAGCGTGAATATGTACGGAGTGGTATTAACAAATAATAATAATAATAATAATAATAAATAAACAAAACAATAAATAAATAGAAAACAAATAACATGGTATTTTTGTTTTAAATTTTAAAAAAAATTCCAAAACATTAAAAAATCAAATAAAAAAAAAGACTATGGACTGCCCATAAACATAAGAAGAAAAAATAATGATTATTCTATTTAATAGTGTTACACAACTCCTACTTTCCTTAGCAGAGTTATTAAGCTAATTTGGCTTCGTATTGCCACAGCAATTACGTTCATGAAATATGAAACCAGAATCAATATATGGATAAGCTACTAACAGCATATAATAAAACCATTATAGTTTTACAAGATTAGTATGTCAATTATTCCATATCTATATCTTCATACATAAATATTTATTAGAAGCAATAACTGGACAATAATTAACAGTCATTATAAAATCAAAACAGTTTGAATGGTAATAAAAAAGGGTCTTTAATGACATTTTGTTCAATAAAACATTTTTGTTTAATAACTGATGAATAACTTGCCTTATTTATTAATATTATTTAATTCATAAATATAACATTTTATATAATATAAATATATTCATTGTAACGTCACTAGCCTATTTATAAAGCTGCTCAAAATACCACAATAAGAGCGTCTAGTCAATTGAAGTAAATCATACTTTGGATGAGTAAATAAGAGTATCGGTATCCAATCAAAAAGTTAATAATAAAGATTAAAACGCATATTTTTATTTGTTCTGCTTAGCTTATTTTTCTATGATTTTATCTTTAAATTTTTTTTGATGTCAAAAATGTATAGATACTGAAAGGGAGTTATGTTTAATAATAATGTAATTTGTCCGCCAAAATTTAAACCCTTAAATATAAGACTCACTGCATAATAATCAGCCCTTGTATTCTCTCCTTCTTTTTTATTCAAAATTATGTGCTGCAAGCAACGACAGAAAGCATCCACTTTTGATATGAATTTGCATTTGTTTTACTTATATTAATGAGTCAATTAAACACAAAAATACTATTCCATGTCGGAATCACAATCCCAAAAGCAAAGTAAAGTCTTTAAAAACTGACTAATTCAATTAATCCGTAAAGTTCCACCTGAGTGCTTTAAAAGCACCCCCTGTCTCGTTGTTGAGAGTTTCTGTATTTAGAACAAGCTATACGATACCATATTTACTGTGAAACAAATACACCATACACAGGAGAAACAAGAATATAACTTTATAAAAACAGAAAAAAATTCTATAAAACGGAATATAAAAATATTGTATTTATCCAGTTTTTCATATGACATCAAATGTAGCCGTGTTTTGGTGCCATTATTGAAATATAAATCAAAATATGAAGCAGAACTTGAAGAATTAGTCTTATCTTTTGTTTCTTGCTTACTAGGACAAATGACATTCACATTTAAAAAATATTTTGTCTATAAAAAAAATCTCACATTTTGTTGCTGGTATCTAGATTGTACTTATTAATTTGGAAGTATATTAGAAATATTTATAGCCTCTATGTTTTTGTTAGCAGGGTTTTTAACGAAAGTATTGACGAGAATCGTTATGCATATTGTGTTTCTGCGCAGATTTGAATAACCTTTTAAATGCAATATGCATGATGGTAGCATTATCTTTGAACTCTAATGTATTAGAATTTGCAATAACTTTTCATATAATCGTAATCGTCCGAGAAGAGAAAGTGGTATAGAGTAGAGTTTGGATTGGATATGGTGCCTTCCGAGGGGTTTCTACATGAATGGTAAAAAATTAGACAAATTAATATTATAATTATTATATTAACTCTTATAATAATTTATAAGAATTATTTTTTAATAAGTAATTATTTAATCATTTTTAATATTTTTTGTACAAACAGCTTGATTTTATATAGGGAATTTGAAAAAAAAGTAAAATTAGGAACTACGTTATTGTGGAGAGCCTAAGAACAAGAAGGTTATCGTTATGCCTAAATTAAGCTTATTGAAAATTCTTCAGCTAAGTTTGTCATTGCTTAGATGTCCTCTTAATAATAATAATATAACAAGCGTCGAAATTTGAACTTGAGGAAGGTGGGTAGATATGGTTCCTAGAGTTTTTTGTAGTACAATTCTTGATAATTATCAAAAGATTTTGTGCATCGCCAAATTTAATTTATAAGTAGTATTTTAAAAACGCATCTTTAAAAGCCTTTTGAAAACATACGATTATTCGGGCTTTAATCCATCAATTTGACTTATATACATATAAATATATATATATATATATATATATATATATATATATATATATATATATATATATATATATAAGTCAAATATATATATATATGCTTTTATTTCATAAACCGACTGCCTTATTTATTTAATATGACCTATCTATTCATTTTGTAGTAGTGTTAATTCTGCGTTAGAGCTAGGAGAAAAATCGAACTTACGAACTTCATCATAAACGGTTATCAAAATAAAAAACAAAATAACGATTTATCTTCATATTTCAGTTGATAACTTGGAGTTCAGAAAACTAGGATCTTATTTGAAAATTGATTTTAGAAGAAAACACTTAAACAATTTTATAAACAAAGAAAATAAGTTAAATATTTGATACCAAAAAGTCGCTTAATCAAATCGTAGCATTTACTAAAATTAATTTAAATGTAATATTAAGTAGTAGTAATGTTCTGATGCCAATAAAATACAAAAATACTAGTCCATGACCAAATCACAACCCCCCCCCCCAAAAAAAGTAAAAACTTGCCAATTTAGTTATACACGTGAACTTCTATCAAGGAAGTGAGGCCAGGTGTTCCGGAAGGGTAAGCACCTCCTGTCTAGCTTGCTACATCCGTCACGTGCAAAGTCAGTTTTGAAAAAGAAAGGAACAAGGAACTGTCGAAAGTCAAATCTATCCAGTATAAGTTTGGATACAGTGACTACATACTTATCAACAATATTGTGATGACGGCCTTAAAACGATTTAAGGGTCTTGATTAGCCTAGGCTTGCGATTTAATTGTAAGCAGTTTGGTTCGTTGTAGAAAGTCCCCGTAGTGAGATAAAGTTTTAAAATTACAAAATTGTGTGAAATAGTTTTAATTTTGTCAAAAATGCCTTTTTTTCGGCTAAATTGCCGTTGTTATTAAATTAATATAATGGAAATTTAATATTTTTATTCATTAATTGGCGTGCAACTGCAGTATAATGTCTTCAAATGTTTCTCGTGATGTCACATAAGAAGAGGAATCCAGTCGAAAGATGCAACTTAATGCACGACACGTACTTGTTACTGTCAGAACAGGGGGAGGGGAGAATAAATGTATAATATAATGACCAGAGTCTCTTAAAGAGTTAATATGTCAAAGTATTAAACGTATATGAACCTCATTTTGATTTAGTTTGTCAAGTTTAAAAATTTCAACAGTTTAAAATTTAAAATTAGGTACATTAATACAATGAAATAAACACAAAACAATAAAATAACAAAAAAATGAGAGAGAGAGAGAGAGAGAGAGAGAGAGAGAGAGAGAGAGAGAGAGAGAGATACAAAAACTACAAACGTGATGTTTTATACTAACTACGTTACTGACATGTTTTTCTTTTAGCTAATTTTTAGAAACGCACGCTTCACAGTTTTGTAAAGTTATTATAAAAGGTCTTTACAAATAAACGAAATATTGCTGAAGCTACGTAAATCATTACAAATACAAAGATGCCTAATACATTTAAACTTCAAAATTCGTTCATGATTAATTGGGAAACATCAGTCTGTTATTAATTCTATAAGCATCATTTACCATATACCAGATATTAAAGCAAGGCTACGGGGCGTTTGTGGCAAAGTGGCTTTAAATTGAGCCTTTACGGATTACAGCGTCTCTCACCGTCTTTGTTCAAATACTCCTCTGACAATTCGGTTGCCGAAGGTCGGTAGTTTTCTCTTGTTTATCTGGTTACTTCGACCACCCTGTGACTAATCCTTTTGATATGTGTTAAAGATGTGGATCGGCTAATACCATTTCTGCACTCTATCTAAAGCTAAACATAAGTTCATTTGAACCGCAATACAGGTGTCTGTAATTGTCGCGTACTTTCGACTTTTTTCTATCTTTCTTTGATTATGACTGATTGTATGCTACAAAAGTGAACACTTTTCTTATCATGTTATCGGTAAATTTGTACTTAAGTTTTCATGCTGAACCAGGTGCAATTTATACCGTAGATTGCGTTCAATCTGCAAACATATCTAATTGGGTTTTTAGTCTACTTTTAGCGGTAATAGTTACTTGAGTACTTTAAGAACTTTGTTATTTTTAGAGTATCATGACCTTTGTACTATATGAATATTGGTTAAAGGAATAAAATAAAATAATCTGATTAACATTTATTTGTAAATAAAAGCTTGAACAACAACGAAGGCAATAAAACGAAGAACGTAAAAGAAAAATTAAAAAAACATCACAATACAAATAATAAAACCACTCACTATAAAATTTATGGCTTTTTTTCATTTATATTTATGAATAAAATATTGTTTTAACTAAAACCACGGCTTTACTTTGAGGGTCATCCTGTTATCCTATATATTTTCTAATTATTATATATTCATATAGTTTAAAAAGCAATGTAACCAATGATTTTGTTCGTCAAGTAAAAAACAATGTTTAAAACAACAAATGGAAATACGCCTTTCTTATATGCTACGTTTATACCTTTTGGCGAATAGAAAATCGGGTCTTTTAAGCATCTGGTCACTTTATTTTTTTTTTTAATAGAGAAAAAAACATTATCAATATAAAATAATCAATTGTTCATTGCCATATGCAAAGGTGTATTCGATGTGAATTCTATAGTTACTGAATAGAAAAATAACTCCAAACAAACTGTAGATGGTTAATGTTATATGCCGAGCTTCTTCATTAGTCTTATTAAAACAAATACTGTTTATTAACGCCAAAACATGGTATACAAAGACTAACGAGCTGCATATTTTGCTTTTTAAAAGCCTTACATTTATTTAATATGGAATTCATAGCATATTATATTAATGTCGAAATGTCAAATTTTGAAACAAACTGATCGACTGTGACAACGAATGTGCAATAGAATGTCAAAAATAACACCCATCCCGAATATATATATATATATATATATATATATATATATATATATATATATATATATATATATATATATATATATATATATATATATATATATATTCTTCTTTTGTACCAATATACGATACAGTCTGATTATAATTGTTTGGCATTATCGATACAAGATCATTTTAGCAAAGTCAGTTGACATTAAATTTTAAACCTTTTTTTCGGAAAAAAAGTTCTTAGTAATTAAAATCTAATTCTTATTTTTTTTTTATTATCTTTTTCTCTTTTTTTTTAGAATATTACTGTTTTCATTAGTTTACCTTTATTCTTATACTATTAAAGTATTGAATCTAATAATGATTTGGTTTTTTATTAATGCCATTGTATTTTCTACCCTTTCTAGCCGCCAATAGCTGCCAATAAATTGCTAACGTGGCTTTAAACATTTTCTTTATTAATCAATTAATCTGCTAATAATCAGTGTCAAAATATTTATTTATTTACACTGAACTTTTAAAAACTATGTAATTGGTTTGACTAATGAGAATGACAATCGTAAGTAAAATTTTATTTTCAACAAAAATAAGCTTTTTAAGAAGAGGTTTGTTTGTCAGCTAAACTAGTTTAACTCGATGACACCAAAAAGGTTAATGTTTCTATATGATTGATTAAAATATAATAAAATAAAATATTTTAATTTTAATAAGTATTTCTTTAAAATCCAACTTTATCTTTTATATAGAAACATAAACCTGCATGTTTACTTAACTTTAAACATTACTTTTGCCTTACTTACTGGTATATTTTAATATAAAACATCTTGTATTAAAAAAGTCACGGTAATTGTTAATAATAGATTTAAAATACTCTCTCTCTCTCTCTCTCTCTCTCTCTCTCTCTCTCTCTCTCTCTCTCTCTCTCTCTCTCTCTCTCTCTCTCTCTCTCTATATATATATATAATTATTTATTAGATTCATTATTTTTAACTGTTTGGCTTATATTTTTATGTATCAAACTTTTCGGTCTTAGTGTCACTGATGAGGAATGAATTTTCTGAAATGTGCACATCTGGCACATCAAAATTTAACTGGTATTTGTTTTATATATTTGTCTATTTATTTTTCGGCCTTATTAATGACATTTATGTTATGTAAGTCGCGTTCGTTATCCAGAAGCATTACCAAATCAACAGACAGATACTCCTACTTTGACTTTTAAGATTACTTCTGAAACAATTGGTTCACACCTGTCAATTGACCTACTTTGTTGTCATATATAGAGAGAGGGGACTTCTTACTCTTACCATTCAATTCTTTTACCGCAGATTGTCCTCCAAGAAGGCAATGGCGTTCCACGTGAGTAAAAATATCACTTTATCATTATCATTATTAGTATTATTATATAATTAATTTCTAAATTTTAAAAAAGTTTGATATTTTTGAATCATACAATGAATGTATCGTTACAAATGATAGAAGTTCACGTGTATAACATATTTTGCCAGTTTGCAAAGTTTTTACTGTGTTTTTGGGATTGTGATGTGGACACGGACTGGTATGTTTGTTTTATTATTATTATTTAATTGGAAATGTCGTTTTAAAACTTTACAAGAACTGAGGAATATAAGATTATGATAAATTTTACTAGGCAAAGTAAACATTTTTTAAGGATTTTTTTTTACTATATTTAATTTTTTTTAGTTTCCCATTGTTATTATTTTTTACTTATAATCCATTTTAGGGATTTGCTGTTAAAGCATATACTTGGCATAAGTCGGATCAACCAAAAATTTTTACATATTAAATAAACAATGGGGAAATCTGTTATTTTTGCTGAAGGTCAATAAGATTTTATTGAATGCTCCAATTTTTTCTCTTTGTGGGACCAACCAAACTTTTCTTAACTATAAACAATGGAAATAGAAAATCAAAATTTTTTTCTCTGTAAACTCCGTTCACAGCGTTAGTCTTTCAATCTTGACTTGAACTCAATCTCCTTATAAACATAGAAATAAATTAATGCATTGATTTTTTTTCTTTCCAAGACAACAATAAATGATTAACTTCAAACTTTGGGATCAAACTGACAACATTATCGAACGCTTTTCAATAATGTTTATGACATGTGCAACAATAAAGGCCGTTAATTTAGAAGCGTTTGGATATATTCCCGAATTTGTGCAAATAATTAGAATAATAACGCCAAACGTTTTATTGAAACACTTGTATCATTCCATTTAAATGTTAATATAAATTTAAAAAAGCCGGTGGTTTACCTATAATACGCCATAAATTAAACATTACAGGATTGTTTATTATTTTTATGGTACAATACATATCTTAAATTCACTTGCATATACCCGATTTTTTTATTTCAGGGTGATTACTTAAATAAATAAATAAATAAATAAGTAAATAAATAAATAAATAAATAAATAAATAAATAATCGATTTTTATGATCACTAAAGTTTGTCAGAAATGTGTATTTACTTCCTTTTTATTGCGAAAGGAACTGGATGCTTCCAAAGATTATTTGACATATTTTTCATAATCTGATTCAATCTATTTGATTCGACAAATAATTTATTATTAGATTTCAAATCTTTTAAATTCAGCATTTTGGTTTAATTTGGTTCTTTTAACAATATATTCAACTTATTTCTTTACTTTCCTATTTCTAATTTGAGTTACGTGTTCGTAATTATTTTATTTTCTATTTTTTATTTTCCATGTTTTATTTACATGTATTTATTAATTTATTTATTTTATTTTCATTTATTTATTTATTTATTTATTTATTTATTTATTTATTTATTCATTCATTCATTATTATTTATTATTTATTTATTTATTTATTTATTTATTTTTATTTATTTATTATTTATATGTACATCATGTGAAATAAAAACTTTAAACTATTAGAAAAACTAATGCCATGTTGCATGTATTTCTACACATTAAGGCTCGTTCGAGGCTGATGTCGTCTAAAGCCCGCGCTTACGGATAATTTGTAACTCTCATCGGCCGGGTTCAAAACCGGTTTTTCCCGGAAATTTGTTCGTTTGCTTGCCGGAGGTCGGTGTTTTTCTTTGGGTACTTCCGTTTCCTCTTCTACCACAGAACTGACCTCCTCAAGAGATGTGCTGGAGTCTTAATTGGGGCGTGAAACGCAATTTCTGCACTTTCACATTCTCTTTGCATTCAATGCAATTACGTTTGATAAAGATGTACATCTATAATTTTTTTTACTTTGATAAGGATTTCAGGTCAGACTGCAAATAAAAAATAAGTTCTAATAGACGATCTAATTTTATCTTAAAAAATAAATGAAATTAAATTAAAATAAGTAAAATAAAAATTAAAAATACAACAAATTAAAATTTTAAACAAATATTGTTTTATGTTTTACAGATCATATTCCTATGCCTGTTTGCGCTGGTTTGTATCCAGGCAGTAAAATGCGATCCTGAAATCGACAGACTAAAGTCCTTACTAAACAATCCGAAGGGGACATTAAACTACTAAAGCAAACACTTGAAAGCTTAACTAGGCAACTTATGCTTCAGCAGTTGTTTGTAGAAGAAAGAACCCGATCTGATGGCGACTCTGGTCTCAAACAAGTCCGGGTTGAAAATGTTGGTACACGAAACTATTTCTCGGATTCATTCTCCCAGAAATCAGTTGGTGCCTTGCATGACCATCCAGAATATGATCGAACGGTTGGTATGGGTGAGGTCAATATGGTAATGAATGGTGTCGATTTCCGAACGAGACATAACGATTACAAACTGGTGATGCCTCACAGCCACAGTAAGACATTTGGAGCCGTTGAAAATATACCCCTCCCAGGAGTACCCTCATCTGTAACCTCTAAACACACAACGGCTGAACAAATTCAAGAAATGAGGGAATACTTCAAAGCATTTAGAGATCAAGATACCAAACATCGAAATTATGAACCATACTTTAAACCCGTACTTTGTTATATGGAAGGATACTGGACAACAGACAAGAATATCAGGGAACCATTCCATAGCGACAGATATACACTCGATGCCTCAAGCTGGGAAGATTTACAAGACAAGATTAGATTTACGTCTCAAACAGGTTTGAAAAATGTCAATGAAAATTATGCTCATCTTCCTAGAGTCATCATCAATGTCAATAATGGAACCCCTGAATTCGCACAGTGGAATTACGATATTCTTTGCCACCCAATCAAAAACGATTTTTCAAGAAAAGATCTCCGAATTGTCGACGACTTGTCTGCTAGGCTTGCAAATTCGAAAACACTTGAAGAATTTTCGCAAACAAATGCAGCCAGATTTGATATTGCTTTATATCCAGGTTCTTACAACGGTACTTTGGGATACTCAAAAGAACGAGCGGGTGAGAGACCATACCTATTTAACAAATTGGACAGGATAATGCAGGAAATTCCCGGAAAAGATAACTATATAGGTAACACAAAAGATAATTCATTTGGTTTACAAGTTTGTAACATTTTGTACACCAAGAACTACACAGCTTTGAATACTGGACGTTACCATAGAACGTATAAGGTGACACAAAATGGCGCCATGGGAACCAGAACCATTCTAAGAGGGTTTGCTGATAGACATCTCTGGTCTGCTCAGACAACACAGCCGAACTATTGCTGAATTATCTGTAACTGATTGCCCTTACAACCAAAAACTTCATAAAAAGGTCTGCACTACTTACAAAGCAAAATATACCTACGCGGTACCTTTAGAAATAATTTGGCTTACACCTTTGTACAACTGGAATCCATATGCTCTTGCTTACCATAGTGGATCGTCTGCTGCAACTGTAAATGCTAATGGCCGAAATGGTGGAATGAATAATAATCAAGCATTTAATGGTGTGTCTTTTGACCATTTCTACAAAACCCCAGCAGGAATTCTTTACTGATAATGCAACAAGCACAGTCGGTGTCCTTGATGGTCACAATACAGTAAGAAAAGTGGCTGCCTCCGGGACTCGAATGTTCACACCTGAAATTCCAGGGGTTGGCAGACTTCGTATGCGTTACCCGATTATGCCGACTCATGCTGAAGGAAGTGGAACAGAAAAAGAAGTTGATGCCCTCAAAGATATGGTTATGAATATGCAAACTTATGGAAAATATTTCGATCACGATCCAAATCCTACCGACCCACCGCATGACCGTCACGATCAACACTATGTTACATCAACCACTCATTTGGCTCATATTCACGCCCATTACCACGACATATATCTTACCCCTGAGGAACTCCAACAACTACGTCATCATCATACAGTGTTCACATACACAGGACATGCCAAAGATGATAACCATTCTCCCCTAGACGGCCATCAACACGCTGTTGAAATCGAAAATAACAGTGGTATATACCGTATTAAATCATGCGATGGACAGGATCACTGTAAAGACGGACATTCAAGCACGCTTACTCGCCGAGCGCATTGAGTTTAACAATGAACTTTAACTGTTTCAGTTATTTTAGTTTGAAAATAAAAGTAAAATTATTTTAAACATTTTAAAATTTCTTGTTTTGCTTAGGTGGTTGTTACGTTGTGAAACTTCACATCAGCAATTTTTTTTAAACTATTTCCCACGATATAAATTTATAAATCTCTAAGGAAAAAATTGTGTATGCATGTAAAGTGGAAGTGTGTATTATATCTGCCTTGTAATAGCGCAGTCAGAGTGAATTTATGTTGAGGTGTTAGCTCACCTAGTCAGTATGGCACAGACAAACATGCCACCCCACTTTCATTATCCTTACACCGAAACAAGTCGACATCATGTCTTTCTAATGCTAAGTTCCAGGCAACGCGCCAGCATCCTAAATTCTTAAGTCTTAAGTATGACCCAGTTGTGGTTCGAACCCTTGATCAGCCGCTCTCGAGCCGCTCTACCACTGAGCCACCGAGGCGGTTAGATTTTCTTATGGAACTCGTTTCATACAGTAGGACATAGAAAAAACGTCAGTTATTGGAAGATTTATAAGTTATAATGCAAATCAAACTGGAGATGGGCTTTTTTCCGCAAGTCCATGTAGAATGTTTGACGACGAAATGGAGATTGAATGGCAACCGTTTTTCACATGTTGCCATAATTATATATATAACAGAAACGGATTTTTCGTACTTGTATGTAAACTATATAGAAAGTATTTGACTTATAAAATGAATGCAAAATATATTTTCAAAAGACGGTTATACGTGAAAAGCGCAAAGAAGCAGTCTATAATTAGAGATTATTATATGGCAATTTTGATATTACACCCTTTATCAGCCCGAGAGTCTTGATATCAGCCAGAGGGTCGAAAGCCCGAAGGCTGATATCAGTACTCGAGGGCTGATGAAGGGTGTGATATCAAAATTGTCATATCATAAACTTTTTATCATATGTTTCCTTTGAAGTAAAATTAACAATTGATAATAATTAAATTTTTAAGCAGTCCGGCAGGTTTTATTTTTTTATATCTATCATGATATCGTAGATTATTTTTACCGCATACGTCATACGTCAATGTTACCCTAAGCAACTGCTGACGTCGATCTTCCAACAACTAGGTCAGTCAGTCAGTCGCCATATTCGTCCAACATGACGTTGATAGAGCTAGAGGCATTTGTTTTCTTCATTAAAAAGTGAAGGTTGTTAAAATGAGTTTTAAGATCTGCAGTCATAAATCATGATCGTGATGGACAACAGCGAATCTGAGTTTTTGAACCGGCAGGTGCATCATATTTTGGATATGTTTCACTGATGACAGGGAAACGTCCCCGCACAAGTACAGGAACAAATTGGCTACTAGTTGGAATGATTTAAATTTTGGCTTCTGTAAGTTTAGCCTATTTATTGATGATAGTGATGACAACATATTATTAATTGAATATTTTTGTACGGGGAAACAGTTCCGCTTCGAACTGATGTCTCATTTTTTGTCCTGACATACTTGTCTCAGCTTGAAGCCAGCATCGTTTATATTTTCAAGTGCCGTCGTGCACAATCAGTGTAAACTAATTGTACCTCTCCGGTGTGTTTGTATGTTTGCAAATTCCGAAACTCTGTTTAAAATTAATTTAAATACAACTGATACATGAATGTACTACACACATGCTCATCGTGTTAACCATAAACAGTCAGTATCAAGCTGAAGCGACACTAAAAATCCGACATTACCGGAATTTTATGAGGGGTGTGATATCACTTTTCTAGGGTTGTGATATCACTCGGGCTGATATCAACTTGTGTAAATTCGAGAGCTATCACACATACAAAAATAGTGATATCATTAGTAAACATATGAATATTAGTATTTATCATACGTTTACTAATAATATCACTATTTTTGTATGTGCGATAACTCGAATTTACACAAGTTGATATCATGTTTTTGTTTATAACGAAATACATTTGAGGTGAACAAATTTTTTTCCATCTTATCAACATGCCCTTAATCAGCGTCTTGCATAAATTCTTTCACATATTATATTCTAAATTGTCTTAAATTATCTATTTTAAGTCTATGTATAAATTTCCTTTTAATTTCTATGTTGTTCTTCATAAAGTATCAGAGAAAACTTAAAGCTTTTGAAAAGTTTTGTGTTAATTTAGGATCACAATACAGAGTTATCTCCCTTTTCTATAGAAAATGCTATTGGTAAACTTCAATTGGCAAAAAAAAAAAAAAAAAAAAAAAAAAAAAAAAAAAAATTTCACTGGATTGAAATTGGTACATTTTTTATGATGAATAAAAACACAATTCCTTAAAACAATCACATAAATTTTTTTCTGTTGCAATTACTTTGAGGTTTGACACTATTTTTTTTTTCATAGTTTGACTAGATAATCCCTACACGGTGCCCTGAGCGCACTACAAAGGTTAAAACCTATAGCTGGTGACGTCTCGATGTAAGTGAAAAATTCTCGACTGCGACGTAAAATCCCATTAAATCATTAAATTTCTCTCTCTCTCTCTCTCTCTCTCTCTCTCTCTCTCTCTCTCTCTCTCTCTCTCTCTCTCATGGTTGATTATACAAAATTAAACAATGCCCACTATACGCCTTCGTAGAAACATGCCTGCATACATACATGATAGACGTGTACTTAATACAACGGAAAACCGTCTTATATTTAAAACCAGTCCTCTGTAGTGACTATGGCCTAGGCTAGCAAATGACAACTGTAGAGAATTTTAATTGCATTGTGAATTCTTGATGCTGTTGGTCAACCATTTACAAAAATTAAAAAAATAATAATAATACGCAAAACGTTTAACAAAAAATACATTTTCTTATAGTTTTCAGCAAAACAAATATTTCGCATTCAATTACATGTAAACTGCAAATAGAATAATTAACTTCTAATTAAGTTTTTTTTTTAATTTTACAATCGAATAAGGTATTTGCAACTAAAAATTGTGTGTATATATACAATGTACTTTGCTTGACGATGAAAAAAGAAAAGAAAAATATATGTTGCATAAAAAATTACATTTTTAAAGCTCAGGATGTTCTCATTAATCTTTTTCCCGTAAAAACAACTTGCATGTATATATTGCAATGATTGTCTTCCGAAACTGTTCGGCACTTATATCCTCCGATGGGAGAACCTACGACAGTTACATGTACCTACTATCAAAATATTTATTAGTTTTCAATACCATAGTATAGATTGCTTTTAAAACGCATTGCGTGATATTTGTTTTGAGATATATTATTGGAGTCAATTATGTTAGTCCTCAGTTTTTTTTTTAAGATTTTATATGAATTCATTGCGCATGATCAAATGAAATGAACGAACAAAATATCCGTGAAGCTAACGTCATTAGAACAACTACCGGTAATGCATCGTGTCGTATTTCTAACTTGTTTGGAACTCACAGAACTCGTGATAAAAACACAATTTTGAAAAAAATAAAGTGTTTTTTAAAAACTTGTTTAATATACTCTTGAGCATACTAATAGTGTTAGATTTCTACATCCATTAAATCCCTGCTGTTCCAGTAATTGATTGTTTTGACCGTTTACCAAAGTGTTTTGCTTATCTTGACTGCTTCTAGAATAATTTTGGGAAATTTTGAAGTGGTCTCTTGTCGTGTTGATTGCCGAGTACTTGAAAACTGTGACGGTATCAATCAAATTAATTCCTTAGTATTAAATATATGATTGTATACATCTACCATATCTATACTTACTTGTAAGTAGACGTGTGAAGTGTAATTACGGACTCCATGCCTTCTTTTTCAATTTAATAATCAATAACATTTTGGAATCACTGAGGCTAATGGTCAACAAGTAAACAAATGTTGAGATATTAGTTGAATAAGTTGCTTTGAGAGAAGTATTTAAAATGTCGTTAGTGCTGTATTCCGACCCCTGTAACTACCAAAGTAGTCCATCGACGGCCGAGTGGACGAGCGTCAGCTTCGAGACCGGGTTGTCGTGGGTTTGTTCCCTATCCGAGTAATTTAAAAGACTTTTAAAATTGAAATATTACCCTCTCGTCTGGAGTTCGGCACAGAGAATCGACTAGCTTATCGAGTGCCAAAGTAATGAGGTGGGGAGCTCGAGTGGTATGCTTTTCTGCGGCATACTGGCTCAACATCAACACAATAGCAACACAAAACACAACGGTTTTCAAATGCCGAATTGGTACCGGTCATCCTCATATGAAAAAAATACCTAAGGTCTTAAATTTATTTATCTGATTTTTTTTTTTTTTTTTTTTTTTTTTTTTTTTTTTTTTTTTTTTTTTTGTCAGTTAATTTTCGAGAGTATAATTGTTTCAAAATATTCGCGTACTTGAAATTTTTTACATCAAAAAATGACTAATCCAGATTGCAAGTGGAATATTTAAAAATTGGATATATTGGCGAATGTTTTAAATAATTTTCGCGTAGTGTTACTTTCGCGTTTTGGGTCCAGTTGAATATAAGTTAGTATATATTTCTATTTTAAATCACTATGGAATTGATTAATAAATAGTTAATCCATCACCATAGACCAATGAGACGGCATATGTTTGTAAAATGTATTGCAAAGCTTTTTTTTCCCACAAAACTTCATTTCTCCATTATTTTCATTAGATCAATAAAACAACGTTAATACAGTTTTCAAAAGAGAAAATGTTCTGATGCGGTGGAAATAACAACTCAGTACATAAGCACTTAATGAAGCACGTTATTTTGAAAAACTACGCGATTGGAAATCTCCGCATTCAAAATTTTAAATCTGAATACAAAGATGAGAACTTATCTAAGCGTTGAATCTGATTTTCATTTTGAGAAATAACCTGAATATACGTTGTGCACACTGTGTAATTTGCGAGTTGAATTACGCAAAAGTGTGCACAGAGACCATTCAGGTTACTTCTCAATGACCAGAAAATCAGATTCAATGCTTATAATTAATTTTTAAAGAAAACTTAAACAAATGGGAGAATAACTTTATGCAGTGTTTGCTTTTAATCATTTTAAAACAAGGTAAAATGACGCACATCAAAAGTAGTTTATTCTAGATAACGTCACCTTTAAAGAGTGGGCGTGGCTTTGAGAAATGACCTGAAAGTTTTTTCGCTTTTCAACAAATGAAATCGTAGGGCAATCAGTCGAATTTAATGATTTTTAAGTTGTCCTACTACTTACTGGTTTATGTACAAGTTCATTCGGTGCCACGATAATGTGACTTAAAAAGTGGTAACCTTGTCTGCGGCATACTGGCTCGGTGAGCTAAAGTTTCAACAAAAAATCCCCCCCCCCCCCCCCCCGAGTGTGTGCTAGTGTACGACAGACCAAAATACACACTCGGAAATCTCACGCATAAATTAACGTGTTCTTAGATTAACCTCTAGAGATTAATTAGCTCTCGTTGTGAATAGCTGTGCAATATCATTGCCAACCGATGCATGGGTTAAATGTTATATTAATCTGTTTGATCGGAATCGATCTAATCAAGTTTTAAAGTTCAAAATCATATTTTTTTTTCCAAACCACTCAGCATTTAGCCCAGAGGAGATCAGATGAAACTAATTTATTATAAATAATATAATACCGTTTTAGATTGTTAAAATTTTCTTTGCAACAAAATGAATTTAAAATAATTTTTCAGTCAATTCAAAATTACCACGGATTTTTAATTTCCTTGTTATGTTACTTTTTTACTTTATTTCGAGTTCACGTTGGATAAATCAAGTTTGTGCACTTCAGTTAATTACTCTATCTTTCATTTTATTTCCAGTTTATTATCTAAAACATTTTAAAATTGATCACTACATTTTCGATTAATTGCATTGTGACAATTGAGCTTTAATAAAAGATCTCGTAAGGTATGTTGTTATTAGGCAATTATTAGCAACTTTTCTATTAGATTCTTAATTCTCTAAAAAAATTATTTTATTTTATTTTTATTATTGTTTTTAATGTAAAAAAAAGTTTAACATTACCTAATGGCCAATTACTTGGCTTACCAAAATAATTGATAAAAGTTATTTCAATTTCAGTGACCGAATAGTCTAAAGCGCGCACTTTTCGGTCACAGTGTTTCTAACCACCTGGTTCCGGATTCCGCCTGGGTGAGATCCTAGGGTGAGAAATTTAGCAGATTTGATTTCCGAAAGTCAACGGTTTTATTCCAGGTACTCAGGTTTTCTTCACCAAAAACTTGATATAACTAAAAAATGGTTATTTTGTCGCAGTCATAAGTTTTTATCAACTTGTTGGCTCAATAATACAGCGTCCACTTGAGAGCGACAGGTCGGGGTTCGAACAGCTTTCGGGTATTACAAAAGTCTTTAAAAAATCATGATACTACTTCCTTGCCTGAAGCATTGGCATGCAAAAGATAGAGTATCGTCCGGTTCAATGGTGCCAGTGACTGGAAAAGTAGTATGATTTTCTGCGACATGCTGATTCGGTGAGATAGCACATTCTAACAAATCTTCCCTCGTGCGCACTAGTACACAGATAGACAATAATAGGAATTCCCTCATCTCACGCATACAAAAACTTGTTCTTAGATTAATCCATTGAGATTAATGAATGACCTTGCTTACGCCGCAAATAGCTGAAAATGGCTAATGCAACAACAATAACAACAAAAACAACAAGAAGAACAACAAAAACAACAACAACAAGATCAACAAGAACAGCAACAAGAACAACAACAACAAGAAAACAAAAACAACAAGAACAACAAAAACAACTAGAAGAACAAAAACAACAAGAACAACAAGAAGAACAACAACAAAAACAACAACAATCATCACATTCTTTTTTCCAGAAAAAATATTCAAAATTTTGAAAACTTGAAGAAAAAGAACTCGTTACCGTAAAACAATAATTATTAATAATACTTCTAATGAAGGTAGTTAAGGAAACGTCATACGCATTTCATAAAATTGCAACTTATAAAGCATGGATATCGTCCCTTTCTTACGACGTCTACGCGACTACTAAAGAAACGAGTACCTTATACTATCATAAACTAATTTGTAAATACTGTGGACATATCAAAGCCCGTGAGCATTGAAAACTGGCTTGCCATGAATATGCAATGGTGTTCAAATTCATCGTTGGTATTTTAAGGGTCACGCATTAAGATGTGCAAGAATTCCGCAAACATGAGCATGCCGATGTACTTATAGGAATTTGAAACAGAGTTTAGAATTTAGAGATCGAAAATAATGAGAATAATGTTAAAAATTTGTAAATTTGTACATTGCATATTTTTGTGTATGAATTCCTTTACTTAAAGGTCTACAAAATGTTTAGGTCTTTAATTGTTTTCTTAACAAAAAATAATGTTATTTTTATGATTTATAAAAATTTTAAAGTAAAAAAATTATTTTACAACTTTGAATTTAGCATTGAAGAAAGTGTAAGATTTTTTTCAGACAATGTAATTTTTTAAAAGTTCAGTTCCTGGCCTCCTTGGTAATTATAAGTGGGCAAAAACACTATAAAACCACTCCGATCCTATGACGAGTTTCAACATAAGATGTTTTGTACCATTCATGGTATGCCGTAATTATAAACTTTTTCACAAATCACTTAAAGTAAATAATATAGTTTGCTAATTACCACGTTTAAGGATTAGCAAGGCACAAAAATGTGTTTATGATTACCTCGACTAATTGTAAATAAATTCATGTTTATCGTACACCTTGGGCGATTATTCACACAAATTTAAAATCTGTAAAGCTGTAACATTTACCCTTGATTAAATTAAAGCAAATTTGTTGTAGGAAATATAAACTAATTAGATACATCAAAATCAGTTATAATTTTGGAATCTTAGATTAATTATTTTTCAACTGTTTGGCTTATGTTTTTTATGTATCAAACTTTTCGGCCCCTAATGTCACTGATGAGGAATGATTTTCCGAAATGTGCACATATGGCACATCAAAATCTAGCTGGTATTTGTTATATATTTCCAATGCACGAATATATCAGTTACCGTTAATGCATGATCCAAACTTACTTGATTATGGATATCTGAAGTTAGTTACTTTTTCAGCCGTTGAATGTTAAATATTCGAAAAGTAACTAACTTGGCAAAACAAGTTAATGATCCAGTTGTAATTGTTATAGACGATTGAAGAACAAGAGCTTAGAAAAGCATTTATAGCATAATAATTTTTTTTAATTTTTTAAAATTTTTCTTTAATTTTTTAATTTTTTTTATTTTTATGTATTTATTTTTTTTATTTTATTTTTTTTTTATCTATTTATTTTATCATTATTATTATTATTATTATTATTTTTTATTTATTTATTTATTTATTATTATTTTTTTTTTTTGCTATTTTCAACTCAATATGCTACGTACTTGTCTAAACAAGTGCGGACATGCCTCTAAACTTCAAAAAGCTGTTTCATCAATACTTCATGTAGATGCTTTAATTGTTCAATTACACACTTATAGTACAGTGTGCAATAAATAACATGTCCTTCGCTTTAGATGTCAGTTCATTGCAAAATATCACATATCATTTTGCTTGCCAAAGGTCGGAGGTACTTACAATGTTTTCGTCACATTTCGTTCCCGATCATATCACAACAGGTGCCCGATATCAAGTTGTTTATCTCCTACTGGCCACAATATCATAGCTCATCATACGGGCCAAGCTATTTAAGTACCATGTCATGATATGGTCATTTCACCTGTTCAAAGAAATCAATCAGTTCAAAATTAGGGTCGTTCTTGAAGCTTATATAAAGATTTTATTGATTTGTGAACGCTTCATCTTTGTAAAAACGTCCTAGCAAATTGCTTCTCCAAACCAGCAGCAATGGCGGGCAAAATGGTAAGTAGCGCCCATTTCATACGTCGTTTTAGTTGTATTTATTTAAAATTAATATTAATTATGTATTTATGATGACTTTATTGTTTTTAAAACAAAAAAGCGACAATTTTTTGTATTCAAAAATTGCCCTTATGAGTGTTTTATACACCCAGAAAAGTACATAATTTAGAATAATGTTATTGTGTTAGTCTGTTGACGTGTTTGGTTTGTATAGGCGTTTTTTCTTTTACTTTCGCATAAATGTGTCAGGAAAGTATTAACGAGAAAGGCTTTTTAATTTTTCTTTCATCATTATTTCTTTTACAATATGAAATAATGTAACGATGTTACAATGTAATTAATCTTTAGTTTTGAAGAAAACTCATTATATTTTTTTCATTTAAAAGGCAATAATCATTTGCAATAATAGTAACAAGGTATAGGTGACTCGAAGCTATTTTAATGGTTACGAACACTTAACGCCTACTTTCTCTACAGAAGTTGACGAAATTAGGTTACAAAAATTAGCCTTAAGTAAAGTTATCTTGGTAGTGTGTTCTCGAACTTAAAGACAGAGACATCCTTCCCTTCAAGTTATACTTTTCTAGTTAGTGTTTCCGCTGTAGGTCGCCATTTCCACAAAATGCGATTTTTTTAAACAAAACGGCGAAAAAATATTAAAATTAGATTAGAGATTTTTTTAGTTAAGAAAGAATCAATGTATAACATGAAAAGAAATTTCTTGGCAATACAGTCAATGCGGATCTCGTCGGGTTAATTAATGGTGTTTAAATTTTATAACGAGTACGGTAACTTAACGGCACTGTAGTATGTTTAATACAATTGGAAAGGCACATTTACGAGCACCTTAAATTTTGAACTATGTGTACATTTAAGCACAGAATCATATATTTTCGGATTGTATTGAATTGAAATTAAACACGTCATGGCGCTTTTTGAATAACTTGTTAAAAAGATGAATGCAATACTTATTGGTCGTAAAGACGGTTTGATGGCTAATTTCGTCCAAATGCACTAGTAGACATTTTATTTATTTATTTATTTATTTATTTATTATTTATTATTTATTTATTTATTACTATTTATTATTCATTTATTAATTTTATTTTTTTTTTTTTTAAATGTATACCTGTCAAAAGTTTGGAAGTTTGATGTTCATTGGTCTCAACACATTGTTGCCTTTCCTCAAGCTTTTAACTCTTTAGTGGTAGTAGTTTTTTTTTTTTTTAAATGACAAATATGTTTTAAGTAAATGCGTAATTTATTTAAATTATTATTATGATCTATTTGCGTAACTGAATCCGCCATTGAAATATTCAATTCACCTGTACATGCAGTTCTAGGGACTTAGCATATCCCATTAATGTAATTAAAAAGGTCGAACGCACTACCAATTTAAATTTCACTGTATAATCAACTAATATACAAAAACAATTAATAATTAGATGCGTAGGTAACAACATCTTATAATATATAGTAATCATTATCACACACGCACGTCTCACGTGCTTAAAATACGCCATTACGCCATTACAACGTATATTATTTCGTGATGCATCGGTATGATGTCCGTTATTATTTCCATGTGCCCTATGTTAAATGGTTTCATGACAATGTAACAGCAAGGCTTGGTATTAAAGTTTAAAAAAGTCAAATTTCAAATATGATCTCCACTGTACTAATACGCACTAATGGCGATCTTTAGAGTGCTAATACAATCGCCTGTAAAGTCGCAGGTAAACATTACAGAACATTCGACCAATTATACCAGACCAGTAAGTACAAACGACTAAGAAAAAATTATCTTACTTACGGTCGTGCATAATTGTGTGTCACATGGTTTTTGTAAATATTTCTTTTATTCAAAACTTTTATCTTAAAAAACAGTGATTGAATTAAAATACATTGACTTAACCAAACTCTATTTAAAATATTCTCTGAAGATTTTTCATGGGGTGATCATCATAAATATGCAAATCATGACAACATATCCTATACGGTAAACTAGGAAGGTGCAAAAGGGATATGTTGGACTTAATGAATTCGTTATTTCGTTGAAAACATTACAAATTTATTATACATACAGAATTAAAGCAAATTTAAAAAAAAAAAAAAAAACATCTGGTTATTTTTCCCAATTAGTTCAGTAAATTTTACATGGATTTTTTATATTTTTGAATGATTTTATTTAATTTTAGAGTTGTGTTCTCCAAATATGCATATGATAAACATTTATGGACTGATAGTAGTTTGTGAAACATTATAAACAACATAACAGGTTGACAATGAGCTCTAAGAATAATATAAAACCTTATCAGGCGAGCGAAAATTTAAAAAAATGTGTTGATGTTTTAATAGGTTTATTCAGTTTTTTCCCAGATCAAAAAACCTTCTTAAGATCTTGTTTTCCAAAATAGTGATTTTTTTCAAAAATATTTCCAAAATATTTACTTATCTCAAATTATATTGTTTAATTTTAGAGTATCATGACAGCAGTCTTCATGGCAGTTATTATGAATGGTTATGCCTCTGACCTTACCAATCTTAAAACATTGGCAGGAGACCAGGCAAATACTATCAAGGCATTAAAGAAAAGCATTGAGGAACTAGGTCGACAGATTATGTATCAACAAGAATACGTCGAAGAACGTATACGGTCAGATGGTGCATCAGGACTGAAGCAAAAACGGGCTACACATAAGGGAACCAGAGATTATTTTACAGACTCGTTCGGATACAGTCAAATCGCAGCCGTTCATGATCACTCCAATTATGACCGTACTGTTGGGATGGGAGAGTTAAACGCCGTCTTAAATGGTGTGGATTTCAGAACAAGACATAACGACTACAAGCTGTACATGCCCAGTCTGACAAAGCCAGATTATCATAAAACCGAACCAATCCCATTCCCTCCTGTCCCTCCTTCAGTTTCGGCAAAACACTCGATTGCAGACCAGATTCAAGAAATGCGAGAATATTTCAAAGCGTTCAAGGATCAAAACAGACACCACAGAAATTATGTACCCTATTTCAAACCCCTGCTTTGCTACTTAGAAGGAGCTTGGACAACAGACACCAAATCGTTAACAGAACCATTCCATAGTGATCGTCATTTTCTTGATGCTGCAAGTTGGTTTGACCTCCAAACCAAAGTTCGATACACATCTTCAACTGGCGGGAAAAGCAACTCTGAAAACTACAGTTATCTACCTACCAAAATTACTGCAATTAAAAACGGAACCGTCGAATATGCACAGTGGAATTACCGTATAGTTTGCCATCCAATCAAAACAAACCATTTCTCTCGGCTTGATCTACAGAAAGTAAATGATGTCGCTCAAAAGTTTGCTATGGGGAAAACGGAAGATGACCTAGCTTTTTCGCGTATTCCACGTTTCACTTTCGTAGCTCACCACAAAAATAGGGTTCGGGGGTTTAATGGAACCAAAGGCTATGTTAAAGAGGCTGGGCAAGCATACGAACCCGGATTGCTAGATATCATAATGCAGGAAATTCCTGGTGTAGACAATTATATGGCTAAGCTTAACGATCCAACATTTGGGTATACGATCCAGAATATCTTTAATGGCAAGCCTCTAAACACGGGATATTACCATCGTTGGTATAAAATTGCTAAAAATGGAAAGGTCAAAACAGCTTTAAGAGGCTTTGCTGATCCTAATTTGTTTGTGGCACAAACAACTTCTCCAAGAGTTGCCCCTGTTTCTGTCACTGACTGCCACTATAACGAAACAACACATAAGAAAGATTGCCATAATTACACTGCTAGATATACTTATGCTGTACCCCTCGAACTTATTTGGCTCAGCCCATTGTACACTTGGAATCCGTACAATCTTCAGTACTACAACACCTCTACAAGCCGGGCACCTGCCAATTACGTCACCAAAGACGGACGTGATGGCGGATTAAACAAAACTTCCGCATATAATGGAACAAACAATGCAAACTTTTACTTCACTCCAGCAGAATTCTTCCATGGAGGAGAGGTGAGTCGTGATCCTGCTGATACCGCAAAAGATGTTGTGGGTGTTTTGGACAAGCATGGTAACGTAAGACACGTTGTGGCTTCAGGAACAAAAATTATTTTACCAGAAATCCCTGGAGTTGGAAAGCTTCGTATGAGATACCAGATAGTTCCCGTTCACGGAGAAGGCAGTGCTACTTGGAAGGAATTAAATGCTTTGAAAGAGCTTATGATGGATATGCCACATTTAAAGAAATTCTTTGAAACAGATCCACAACCCACTCCACCAACAGAACACGATGACATTCACCTGAAGACATCATCCACCTTCAATGGAATCCATGGCGTCCACCAACACGATGTTTATTTGACAACCGAGGAGGTGAATGCATTATCCAATCATAAAAACCTTAACACAACGACAACCGAAGTTAATGGTCACTATCACAATATAGTTGTCCAGTATCATAACAATATCTTTAGAATTGCTTCCTGTGACGGCCTTCCACATTGTGCTGATGGACATACGGGTACTTTGCATCGTGAAGCTGTATAGTTGTGAATTACATGTATTATGCAATTAAACAAAAATCACCACAACATTTTTACTTTTCAATAAGAACCTTTTTGACTTGGCTTATTTTTGAACAACTTTTATCTAAAAAGTGCGATGATTTGGACCCTAATATTATGATAGTAAACCACAATCGAAATTTACTGAAATATTTTCCTATTCGTTTAAAATAGGAAGTTTTATAATCAGTGTTGTCTTTTGTTGGAGCAGGACTTCTTTGGATCGAGCACGAGCCAGAATATAGATAAGACTGTAAAATCTAAGAGTCTGTTCTGTTTTCTGATGCTTGATCTTCCGGGTCACACATGAAACTTTAAAACTTGAGATACTGTTTTAACTCCGTCGCTCGGCAATGAAAATAACAACCTGCCCACCCTTTTGCCAGAAAATTGTAAAAATGTGACTAGAGTAATCTTCCCTTATGCAATACCAGTATTACACACACTCATATCTCACGCATACACTGATTTGTTGATTGATCTATTGAATTCAATATTCCTGCTCTTGGTGCAAGTAGTCTAAATACTGCTTTATGAGGTTAAACAACAAACATGACAACCATCCGGGCAACCTAATGCGTGGTTTTCGTTTATTGTTTTCTTCGGTTGTTTCACATACAAATATTTACTTGTTTTTAATGTTTTTTTTTTTTTTTTTTTTTTTTTTTTTTTTTTTTTTTTAAAAAAAAAAAACCAATTTGCTTTCTTCTACTTTATTTCATCAGTAGTATTAATAATTTGTGGTTGACTTTTTTCTATTTAATTTTAATCGTAGGTGCCTATCTTTCCTAAGATTTTGTTTATGTTTACAACTTTTTAAAAGATAAAAATAACAGTCAACATACTTCAAGTCAAAGTTACACTTCAATCTTGAGTATTTATTTACCAGAGTCATCTAAAACAGAACAAAAGGAATTATGAATAAGAAAAAGAATTAAATGACAAAAAGCTATTGAGACCATCCATAATACAATGATGTACTACAAGTATTTCAAAGAAGGTTCTAAAAGCAATGGGATGGAGTAATGCTGCTTTACGCCGAAGTCAATATTTTCTTACTTAAGTGGAGGCGGTCCAGTGATGGTAGAAGAAACCGGATTGTCCTGAGAAAACCACTAACCTTCGGCAAGCGACTGACAAACTTTCTCTCCAGGATGTGCCCGAGTGTGATTTTAACCTAGGCGGCAAGAGACGCTTTATTTCGTAAGCGCGCATCGAGGCCAAGCAAGGAAAACCATAGCTAATATTGTAAGCAAATTAGGTAATTTTTTTAAGTTTAAATGGCATTGTTGGTAATTCTGAAATTTTTACCTCAACGAAAACTAGACATTAGAGCCTTGCATGTTAAACATATTTATAAGCAAAATAATGATATGTTTTGAGGCTTTTCTTAACACTGAATACACAAAATCGATCGCTTAAAAAAGCAGTACGTTGAAAAGGGCTTAATAATATGTGTAACCCGATGGTAATTCTTTAAATGTGAGCTTCACATTTTTTAACATAACACGAAAAGTATCCAAAACAGCTAAAGCGCTTAATATTCAACAGAAGATTGATATTGAGAACGCGTTTACCTACATAAAAAGTAAAACCAAATTAAGCAGAAGAATCTAACATCAATCAAAATGAAAATAATGTCTTTGTAAATACATTGAAAACTTCACTAGTCAAAGTAAACCTCATATAAACTATAGGTAAGTGGATAGTGTGGAATAGTGGAGTAAAACCAAAGTCTCCAGAAAAAAAAACATCCACATCGGGCAAGGGAGGCGACAAACCTAACCGCAATATGATTTGCCCAAGTGGGATTCATTCCTTACTAATTTTAATTAAGGCCGATGGTAACAAAACAAAATGTGAAAAACACTACTAGGCATTAAAACATTGAGAACAAACACCGGCTGGTCTTGTGTCTAGCCGTTATTTTAACTTAGCGACACAACAAAATCATTGACATCAACAGCCAGTTGAATATTACAAAGCAAGTCCCAATGATTGTGTCATCTAAATTAGAAGGTCTGGCAAATATAATTTTAAAATTAGAATAATAATTTCATAAATTTTCCTTGATTTATTATTATTATTATTATTATTATTATTAGTAGTAGTAGTAGTAGTAGCAGTAGTTTTAATTTATTATTATTATTATTATTATTATTATTATTATTATTATATCCAGTTCGTGTTGTATCTTTTCTTTAAGTTGGCATATACTTTGTTAATGAACATGAGAAGCAGTAGAGACCATGTTCATTTAAAATGACGCAGAAACGACTTAAATGTGATTAAAAATGAAATACGTGACTTTTAGAATACGCTGTAAATTGAATTACACTTTTCCATTAAATTTAATTATCTGTAAAATATGAAATTTATTGAATCGGACTGTTAGATATTTCTAAGAACAATTTTAACACATTCGTAGAACGAAAAATTGGATTTAATTTCTATTACTGTTCGGATGTTTCAGAAGGTTAACTATTTAACTATAGAAAATTAACTATTAAATTGTCAATTAGCTGTCGGTTTTTTTTTTTTTTTTTTTTTTTTTTTTTTTTTTTTTTTTAAATATATTTATAGATTAATTGGCTTTTTCTTTCGATTGTGTATTTACATTTTTCTACATAACGATGAAATATTTCGAAAAAACTTATAGCCAAAGTTTCAAAATCAATTCCAAATTATTGATTGAAATTGTCTTCAACTTAAAACGAACATATTAAAAATTTTGCTTTTGATATAACTTTATTAAAATTGTTAATTCAAAAAATTGTCAAAAATATTCATCCATCGAATTTAAAAATATGGCTAGAGTTAGGTTTAGAAAAATCTTGTTGGAAATTTTCTCAAATTGTTTCTAATGGGTAGTGAGATTTGAACCAAGGCACTGAATTGAGTTGAGTAATGGTGTTTAACGTCCCAGTCAAGAATATTTCACATATATCGAGACGTCGCCTGCTATAGGCGAAAGTGCAGAAATTTTGCCTGTGCGTTGCGCTGATGGCATTATACAGCAGGGTTCTTTATCGTGCCATGCCTGCCATGACACGGGACCTCGTTTACTTTAAGTTCCCATCCAAAAGGACCGTGACTTTCATTTCGTAATGCAGAGTGCTTGGCGAAAGAACAGTCACTACCCACTTTCAAGTCTTGGGTTAGACCCGGCCAGGGTTCGAACCCACGACCTTTTACTTACAAACCAAAGCACTGAGGTACTGTGATTCGTAAGATCGCGCTTTAGACCACTCGGTCAACAAGACAAAAAACGTGTATTTAAAAAAAAAACAGTTCGCTACTAATGACTATAGATGACCCTTTATTACTTATGTCCAAATCAGATTAATATTTTGAATAATTTTTAATAAAACATTAATCAGACAGGAACTCAAGCTGTAATAATTCTAAATAGACTGATGTCAATGCATCTTCTTTAAAAATATGTTACATGTATTTATAACCATTATTAAATGAAAACAATATATATATATATAGTTAAATAAATAAATAAAGGTTTATAACAGAGAAATCTTTTCTGAAATAATTATTGACATATGCATATATATTTGTTTTATTTACGTGTTTTCAATTCCATGTACAATATATTTTCAATGCATCAAAACAGCTGTTTCTCTCTCTGATAAGATACTTTGTATAAATATCCAAACGAATAAGATAAAATAAGATTACAGTATGGTTCCACCTGTTTAAAGCTATCAAAATGTTGAAAATTTGTCGCTTTTTGTATTAAAGTATTTTGTGATTAGCTATCTTGAACTGATGTCTAAAGAACAAGATCAAATTAGATCAAAGTATGGCACCACTAATCTTTTTAATGCTATCAAAACGCTAAAAATAAATTTTTGCATTATATAAAAGGTTTCCTTCGGTGAAATTAACAACTTTTTCTCAAAAGCTAACAAAAGCAGATTGCTTTGCATCTAACAGCAATGGCGGGAAACATGGTAAGTCTTCAAAATTTGTTAAATAAAATCTCTTTTCATTTGTGACACTTAGTCAATTCAAATTTTTAGTTGTTTCAAAAGGTGTTTTTCTAAGCCATATCATATTTATTTATGAAGTCGACCAGATTGAGTTTCGTAGAATGAATTTGAATAATTGTGATTTAACGCATTTTACGGATTCTCTTATTTTAACGAGACAGTCAGTTTTATGATAAACTAAATATATTTGGCAAGCGAATCAACCATATGTCCAGACAATGAACTGCTCTAAGAGGAATTTGAATCTAGGTGGCAAGGGGCCCTGTGAATCTGCGCGCTTTAAACCAATTGGGAACCGAGGTCATTTGCTAGTTGAAACAAAAGAACCCGAGAAAACAAACCACATTCAATTGGTATACAATTTTTCTCAAAATAAGCTCTGATTGAGTAGGATTAAAACATCGGCAACGATATGAACTGACGCCATTTGTGTATATGAACTTACGCCCAGAAAAACAAAAAACGTCAAGGCCTATAATTTAAAAATGAAGATAATAAGACAGACTTGCTATTTTCAGAATAGCTGTTTCACCTGATCATTTAATAAAATTAAAGAGATAAGCTTTAGACAAACAAAATAATGTGTGAAACTAAATAATGCTAACACCGATGTTTAAATTAACAATTGCAAAGACCTCAAAACATCAATGTTGATGTTTTTCTTCTTCAGTTCCCTTCTGCGTTCTAGTTCAACATCACATATTATGTAATGCAAAAACACGAAACATCCATGTTGTTTTCACAAAGTGACAACTCAATCACGTGACTTGCTGGGCGTGTTGCCCGTCGCGCGCTGGTACAGTTATATGATGATCATGATTTAAAACACACGGTTAAATACAAGGTTTATTAAACTACTGATATTTCTTTTATTGAATCTTCCATTGTACGGAAAAAAAATATCTATCTTATTTGTCTGATCGAATCCTCCATTGTACAGCAAATGTCGAAACGTCAAACTTTTACAATATTTATGTTTGTAGTTTGAAAACCCTCATACCCACCATTTCTCTCGTTTAAAATCTGCTTTATAAATTTTATTCTAAACACAAAATGATATGCAACTAAATAATCTTGTTGACAACAGCCTTTGCAACATAGTACATGTAACGATGAAAACGCATATAAAACCTATCAAGCATCACAAATAGCTAATAAACACTATTACTGCTCTCTGCTTTTAAAGCGTTTATTTACTCTTTTTTAAATAGAACATATTTCTTTTGTGGTGCTTGATAGGTTTAATATGCGCTTTAAAAAGCAAAAAGAGTACACTAGTTTTAAAGCTTCAAGATTTGATTTTAAAAAGTTTGCAATGTAACTGTATCACGAAGCAAAAATTAAATTTGTTTTCAAAAATGTTAAGATTTTTCGATAAAAAATTGTGTCAATCTGCGATTTCATTGAATGGTTATAGTTTTGTTTAATATCTCACCGGCAGTATTTCAGCTACTTGCGACAAACACAAGGCTATTAATTTCTAGAGATGAATTAGAGAACAAGATTTTGTATTAAAGCTTGCCATCTACTAGCGCGCACTTAAGGCGGCTTTTGTTGAGTTGTAAGTTTTCCTAGTCAGTTCTCCGCATGCCCTTTCCTTAGTCATATTATCCTGGCACCAGGTGAACCAGCCGTTAATCTGTCCCTTTAATACTCACCGAGTGCCATGCAAGGAAGGAATAAATGTTTGACCTGAGCCGTGGTTCAAACCCATATTCCTGTCTTCCGTTCGGACGCTCTACCACTGAGCTACTAAGACTATAACTGTATTTCAAATTATAATTTTGTTCCCGCTCTCCTACCACAGAGTCAATGAGGCGGTAGCTTCATTTAAAATCATTCAATAAATTTATGTTTTACGATTCGTAATAGCACTTTGATCTTTTTTATTTCCCAAATAATGTTTTTATTCGTTTTTCAGATGATATTGTGTTTTGTTACTTTGGTGCTTATCGTGAAAAGTAATTCTTTGTCAATGGAACTGACCAATCTTGAAACTCTGGCAGAACAGCAGGCGGATACTATAAATCACCTTAAAGAAAAAATTGAAGAACTCGGGCGTCAGATCATGAACCAACAGCAATATGTAGAGGAACGAGTACGTTCAGATGGCGCATCAGGACTGAAGCAAAAACGGGCTACACATAAGGGAACCAGAGATTATTTTACAGACTCGTTTGGATACAGTCAAATCGCAGCCGTTCATGATCACTCCAATTATGATCGTACTGTCGGGATGGGAGAGTTAAACGCCGTCTTAAATGGTGTGGATTTCAGAACAAGACATAACGACTACAAGCTGTACATGCCAAGTCTGACAAAGCCAGATTATCATAAAACCGAACCAATCCCATTCCCTCCTGTTCCTCCTTCAGTCACTGCAAAACACTCGGTTGCAGATCAGATTCAAGAAATGCGAGAATATTTTAAAGCATTCAGGGATCAAAATCCACAACATAGAAATTATGTTCCGTACTTTAAACCTTTGTTGTGTTATCTTGAAGGGGCCTGGACAACAGACACTAAATCTCTCACAGAACCATTTCATAGCGATCGTCATTTTCTTGATGCGGCAAGTTGGTTTGATCTCCAAACTAAAGTAAGGTACACTTCATACACTGGTGGGAAAAGCAATTCTGAAAACTATAGCTACCTACCGACGAAAATTACTGCAATTAGAAACGGAACAGTCGAGTATGCACAGTGGAACTACCGAATTGTCTGCCATCCAGTAAAAACAAACCTCGGGCGTTACGATTTGCAAAAGGTAAACGACGTCGCTGCAAGATTTGCAATGCGTCAAACTAACGATCAATTGTCGATTTCACGAATACCAAGATTTACTTTTTTGGCAAATCATAATGCAAGGAAAAAATGGTATAAATTATAATAGTACTAGAGGTTATTCCATAGAGGCTGGCAAATCATATAAACCTGGATTGTTAGACGCCATAATGCAAGAAATTCCCGGAGTCGACAATTATAGAGCAAACCTGAGTGACTCATCATATGGTTACCAGATTAAAAACATATTTGACGACCAAACATTAAACACAGGGTATTATCATCGGTGGTACAAAATTGTTAAAGACGG
Source organism: Tegillarca granosa (assembly GCA_029721355.1). Lineage (NCBI taxonomy): Eukaryota > Metazoa > Mollusca > Bivalvia > Arcoida > Arcidae > Tegillarca > Tegillarca granosa. Next base: position 28,872,055 of record CM056605.1, read on the forward strand.
GAAAACAAAAACCGCTTTGCGAGGATTTGCTGACCCAAATCTTTTTGTAGCCCAGACGACTTCTCCTAGAGTTGCTCCGTTTTCAGTCACAGATTGCCCTGTGAATTATATTTCCCAAAAGAGGGAATGTAAAACTTATACAGCAAGATATACATACGCTGTACCGTTGGAGCTTATTTGGTTGAGTCCCCTTTACCTCTGGAATCCTTATGAATTGACTTATTACAGTACAAATCCCAATAGAAGTCCAGCTAACTCGGTAACACAAAACGGGCGTAATGGAGGATTAAATAAGACTACAGCTTACAATGGAACAAACAATGCTAATTTTTATTTTACTCCAGCAGAATTTTTCCATGGAGGTGAGGTGAGTCGTGATCCTGCTGATACCGCCAAAGATGTTGTTGGCGTTTTAGACAAACATGGCAACGTTAGACACGTTGTTGCTTCAGGAACAAAAATTATCCTTCCAGAAATCCCTGAAGTTGGGCGCCTTCGTATGAGATACCAGATTGTCCCTATACATGGTGAAGGGAGTACTTCTTGGAAAGAATTGAATGCTTTGAAAGAAATAATGATGGACATTCCATTACTTCCAAAAATATTTTGAAAATGACCCTCGACCGACGCAACAACCAGAACATGACGACATCCACCTTAGAACGTCGTCCACATACAATGGAATTCATGGGATACATCAGCATAGTGTGTTTATAACAAATGAGGAAATGAATGCCTTGGCTAATCTTAAAAACCTTACCACAACAACAACAGAAGTAAATGGTCACTATCACAAAATAGTCGTTCAGTATCATAACAATATCTTCAGAATTGCTTCATGCGACGGCCTTCCACATTGTGCTGATGGACACACAGCCACCTTACATCGTGTCAATTCTTAATTTTGTAATGCAATATAATGGTAATAAATTGATGCTCTAGCAATTTTCTTTTGCGTTTTCTAGTTACATTTGACATAATATTGTTTTATCTTTTTTACTGTATCAACAATTTTGTTGGTAGCATTGATGAAGGAGTTCAGAAAAAAGAGTACCCCACTCATAAAATAAATAAATCAATAAAAAAAAATATGCAGAGACAATAGGCAAACTTACACTATGATCAATCAGCGTAAAAAAAATAGCAGTGAAAAAATAATTCTTCAGTGCTCTCAATAAAAGGAAAGTTTATGTAACTTTGTTACTTCTAAGATATAAGGTTTTATTTACATAAGTTAATTAATCTAAGCACAGTTTTATATGACGCGAAAATGTATGTAAAAAGTCATTTTGTTTAAACGAATATAAGATATTTCTCACACTTGTCTGAAGAAAAGTTTTTAATAATACTAGCAACCAAACACTTTTAACATTAGAAAAAATCAATTTTAGGCGATTAGGCGTTTTTATTTTGTTTTTTAGATACCTGTTAATTAATGCTTACTTTCTCAAAATAGGATCCTGGAATTCGAACCTTCGACAGTGAGAGGCTCTGCTATCTAAGTAGGCACTTTACACGTTTATGGCTTCCGAAAAATCAAACAAATATTAACAGGTTCAAAAATTGAACATTAAATAAGTATACAGTGTATAAGTAAAATGTGAATCAAAGATAATTTGATTTTTAAGTAGACACAGGTAATAATAATTCCAAAAAGATTTCTTCTTAATTCTTAAAATTTGTCGACTAATTTCACTGAGAACATGACTAGATGAAAACCAGTATTTGGTATTGCAAAGATGAAATTTAATAAAGAGAAATTAAGTATTTACGAAAATAAAGGTGAAAACCAATTCAGATCAGATTTCAAATGTTAAATAAAATTAGCAAAAAGCAACAGACAAACAAAACAAGGTTAAGCTATTGTGACAAAAACTGACAAAAGCTATATTGTGCCCAATACATTGACAAATTGGGACAAGAAAAAAAAAACAGAGACATATTATCAAAAGAAAACAACACAGCATTTTGGACAAGAAAAAACGAAAGCTAATTTGGATAAAGAAAAAAGAAAAAGACATATTGGGACTATAAAAGGCAAAGATATTACTAAATTAGAGGCACGGAGACATATTTCGACCATTAAAGACAGAACTCCACAGACATTTAAAATGATAAAAGAAAGTAAAATACTAGAAACCAGTGGATATAAATCATAATATAAGATTTTAAAATGTTTTAAAAATTTATAATGTAATCCGGTTTGATTGAAATGTGTTCATCCAGTCATTAAAAGAAAAGTGACAGGCCTGATTTAAAGAACCATGAAACGCCTTTTTATGAAATAGCTGTAATGACAAAATGATATCTAATGGTATAAATTGATAACTAGGTGAAGAAGACTACTTAAACAAGCAGAAGTATTCTTAACATATAGTATTATAAATTACAGAAAAACAAACAAACAAACCAGAAAATTATTTAATTTTTTTTCCATTGGACTTTAATCTTAATGTTTCTCTGAAGATAAATTATATCCATTTTTATTACATTTCAAGATATCAATGTAACTAAAGAGTTTATTTGTAAATTGACTTGCATCATTCTCTTATCACAAACTGCAAAGCCTAATGTCAAATAAATGTTACTCATGATGATATTAATTATGATGATTTTTTTAGTCTAGTACGACAGAATACATTAATGTCAAATAGACTGTGGGTTATTGTGTAATCTATTTTAAATGCTTTTGAGAGTTTCAGAAGGCTAATTAAATGAGCAGGTTGAAATTTGAGACATTTAAAAATGAGTTATGACATTCACCATAGAAATGATTAGGTATATTGATTGACAAACCGCCTAGTATGTAAACTATATACAGAATAAATCTTGGTCTAAAAATGACAGAAACAAGGATGCGGAATTTTCCTTTTATTTTGACCTGACCCACAATTACGAAAAACAGGAACTTGTAATTCCCGTTGTATTTTTTCTGTCTAATTACTATAGAACCAGTTTTTTTTATTCCTGCCTTATTTTATTCTATCGTAATATGAAAAATACAGCTTTTGCGATTCCTGCTTTATTTTTTATTATTTTTATTTTTTTTTCAATTATAGAGAGTTTTTGTAATCCCGCTTTAATTTGTTCTATCTTATTTTTTATGGATTTTTTCATGAAGAAAATGGATAAAGTCGGCAGTTTGGACCTTGTGAATATTTAATTAAAAGCTTTTTAATTTTGATGTGTAATATGTGCACATTTCGGAAAACGATTCCTCATCAGTGACACTAGGGGATAGATAAAAAGATAATCCAAACATTTCAAAATTAATGACTCTAAATTCAGATGTTTTTGAAAAATTTCAAAAATTAAGACGGCTGAAAATTTAACAGAATGTAAATTTTCTGACGGCACAAGGTACTGCATACTGAGATAAATTCAACCAGCAGCAGTACCCGCTCTTAGGTGGTAAATATCAAACAAAATTACATGTTTAATAAAAATGAAACTTAAAATATCCATCTATTTATCTCCTAGCTTTCCTTATTTAAGATAAAATTACAATTAATTCTTTACACAGTGTAAAAACTCATTAATGCATATGCGCATTTGAGAAGTCTCTGAAGCTTTGTAAATTAAATTGTAAAGAAAAAAAATGTGAAAAATGCAGTATTTCTTTCTTACTTAAAAAGTTGGATATAAATGTTTGAGACTTTTCAAATCAGTTGAGTTTTTCCTGATCTTGTCTTGTTTGAAGCCTTTGTTGATGTGAAAGCCCTTAGAGATTAGAATTAGGACTAAGCTTCTTTAGCAATCCCCACTGTTGTCTAATGGAAGAAATAATGATATCAAAAAGTTGCATAGATAACTCTTTATTGCCACAGGAAACGTCATGTCAATCATGTCCGAAATCTACTTATCACATTAATTGGATGATACAATAAGTATGTATTTAGTAAACAAAATGTGATCAATCAGTAAAAAAACAAAATATTTCCAACGACCGATATCACGAAGAAAAATATAACGGAATAAAATGCAAGATCCAGAATACATGTCCCTTTACTAATTTATTTTTGTTCTGGTAATCTTTATTTTTTTTTTAATTTAAAACGGTAAAAGAGGAGAAAAAACTTTTATTACAACTCCAAACAATGTTGTAACGCAACAATCTACCTTATAAGTTAACTTACCATAATGTTGAGTAAGATGTCACTCTAAGGTTTCTAATATCAGAGTTGGTTGGAATTCTGGTTGTCTCTCTGATCCAGCGAAGTTTTTCAGAATCTTACTAGTTATTTTGCACACTGGATTATTAAAATTAGGTTACAGTGACCGTATAAGGATTAAATACATCTATAATTGAAATTATAATTAAAAGCGTAAACCAAAATATTTGCCTACCTATGGTCCTTCCAATCTAAAACGTAAACAAGCTTATCTAAATGGTTTGGGTACTAAAAAATCATTAATATTAGTTCGGTTAAAATTGTGTGGTTTTGAAAAAAATTTTTAAAAAAATTTTTCTCTTTTTCTAACGTTGTGAACAATGCAATCGCATGGTTTTGCATTTAATTTTTTCTCCTTTCTTTTTATATTGTGAACAACGTTTATGCAAATGATGATAAATATTGATAAAGACAATTTATGAATAATGAACAAATATTGCCTTAATTTTCAAAGCAATTCAGGACAAAAAACAATTTTCAATGATTCATGAATCTGTCATTTTTAAAACTGTTGTCAGCAATAATCAGTATCTTCATTTTCAAGGACACCATTTGTAAGGGCGATTTATTTCATTTTAAAATAAGAAAATTAAAGTTAAAGACAATTTTAAGAGATGTATTACTTGTTTTGATAAATCCTGTTTTTATATCTGTAGTGCATCATGCAAAATGTGTTGATGTATATTGTATCCCACAGGATATTTGAACACATTAGGTCTGATATAATATTGAGTGTTTTCTGTTTTATTGATTTTTCTTTTGTGTAAGGACATAAATCTGACCTAATTTGACAACATGGATTCTGGAAATGTCATGAAAAAATAATTGAGCGGTAATTAAAGGTCTCAAAAATATGTTTATCATGCTGTTACTAGATTTTTCCTTGACATATTTATTGAAAACTGATAAACAACATTCTTTTACATATATGAAATTGATTGATTAATTCATTGTGTTGGGGCAAAATGCATTTAAGGGTTCTTTAGTGTGCCATGACTGCCATGGCACGGGACATCCGTTTTTAATATCTCCTCCGTTGGACCCCGTGACTTATATTTCTAAATGCCGAGTGCTTGGAGAAAGAACAACCACTACCTATTTTCAGTTGTTAGTCAAACCCGACAGGCGTTCGAACCTCGATCTCTTACATACAAAGCGAGAACTAAACCAACTGAGCTACCATAGTGATTTTTATATATAAAAGGTTTTATATATAATTTAGCCTGATTGACAATTATTTTATGTCCGTTTCATTTAGATGATAAAATATATGATTTTCTAAAACGATTAACCGCTTTTTAAAGAAAAGTTTTATTTTTCATCTGCTCGTACAGATTTGTCATCAGGTGTAATTCTGAAATTTTGATCTCAGTTACTAGTACCAATTGCAAGACTTTAAAAAATAAACAAATTAATCATTTTTATACGCAAGGTATAATGAACATATAGATAGATTTTCAACTTTTTAGTGAATTGGGTCCCACACAAAAGGCAAAACAAATTAACCAATCACGGAGCTTGTTTGAATTCTTGTTTCGGAGAGCAAAGAGACTATATTCAGTTGCAGAGTTTAATAGATTCTTTTAATCTTTTAATATTAAATACCATTTATAAATAAAGCTTTCTGAAATTTACAAATCAGGAGGTGTAATTCTGCGATGTAATGTAATAGTTTTTATTTTATTTGGAAATTTTCAAATTTAATATTTTTGTTTTTATTAATTTTAAAGAAAGATACTTTAAATAGTAAACTTTGTTTTTAAGAGCCACGAAAGTTATTATTATTTATATTTTTAAAACATTAAACACCATATACTTTTGTGAAAAATAAAGCAATTCGTAACTAAACACGAACTAAACAAGAGCAGTAAGTGAGTTGAGTAGTGGTGTTTAAACTCCCAGTCAATAATATTTCACTTATATCGAGACGTCGCTAGCTTTAGGTGAAAGTGCAAAAATTTTACCTGTGCGTTGCGCATGATGGTTTTAAACATCAAGGCTATTTATCGTACCATACCTATCGTGACACGGGACCTCCTTTATTTTAAGTTCCCATCCCAAAGATCCGTGACTTTCATTTCGTAATACCGAGTGCTTGGCGAACGAACATTCACTGCTCACTTACTCACTGTTTAGTTTTGTGAGACAATGTTTTGCTTTTGCTCAATAAAATTTAACTAACAATTTGAATATTTACATTATACATTTATAATTTTAACTGCAACGTCTTAAAAATTGACATTGAAATGTTTCCTGAGTGTATACTAAGTTGTGTGAATGATTGTGAAACTAGGACTAGAACTATCCCTGATAAATAATTAAACAATAACTTAACTATCTCATATAATATCAGTCTATTCAGTCAATTTTAAACCTTCAATGCGCATGAGTTGTTTTCAATGCAATTTTTTTTAGGTATTTTATCTCGCAAGCAGAGAAGCATTGCCATCGAAAACTTTAAATGAGCCTAGATAATCTATACAATTTTTGCATTTATTAGTAAAATTAACTAAAAGAAAGAGAGGTTTTCTACAAACAAGTGAGTCCGGACATTTAAGATAGGTACTCTATAAGAGGCTTACAGCGTTTCCATGTCGTAAAATGTATCTAAACATGTGATAGGTACGTTTGAGGAGCCAAACAATGATTGCAAAATGTCAATTAGTCCGCAATGTAAGAGATGAACTCTGCAAAAGGCTATCCATAGTTGTATAGTAAGTTCGTATATTTTAGAAAAGTACGCTTTAAAAGCTTAAAGTGGTTTTATAGCGTAAAGTCTGTCCATAAATTTGACAGGTATGTTTCAAGAGCCTAACAGTGGTTGTATGGCGTCAATTTGTATGCAAATGTAATAGAGAAAAACTTTAAGAGGCTAATCATGATTGTAAAGGTAGTTCGTATATTTTATAGGTAAGCTCTTAAAGGCTAACAATTGTTTAATAACGTCAAGTGAGTTTTCAAATTGAAAAGAAGTGCGCTTCAAAAGGTTAATTGGTTGTATAGCTTTAAGTGAGTCCGCACAAGAGAATTACGCTTCAATTTTTACAAAATGTGTCAGCAGCTTATATCAGAGTTGTTCGCTTCACGAGACTAACAATCTTTGAATATAGTACATTTAAGAATTATGTAATTAACCACACAATCATTCAATACTACCTGCATGAATATGTTATATTTACATTATAAACAAATTCAAATAGGATATAATGTATGAGTTTCTATACTGATAAAACGATAAATTCGAAGCCATTTCTAAAATGACTTTATAACATAATTTATTTCTTACTAATTGAATAAAATCACAAATAAATCAATAACAAAAGAACGAGTGATATAATACAGCATAGGACACCTGTTAGCTGATGGTTAATTTATAACAAATATCTGGTCAATTTTGATGTGCCAGATGTGCACGTTTCGAAAAATCATTCTTCATCAGTGACACTAGGGGCCGAAAAGTTTGATAGATAAAAAAACATACGCCAAACAGTTGAAGATTAACAAATCTAATGTTCCAAAAATATGTGAATCTAAATCCAGCTAAGGAATGTTTTGCATGAGGGAACAGACCTTAGTTTTAAATAAATTTCAAAAAGTAAGACGACTGAAAATTTTGCTAAATAGTATATTTTCTGACAGCACAAAGCACTGCCTACTGAGTTATAGATACCATCGGGGAGTTTTACTCCACCAGCAGCGGTACCCACTCAGTGGTAGTAAATATATAACAAATTTCTGCTAAATTTTGATGTGCCTACATGTGCACATTTTAGAAATTCGTTCCTCATCAGTGGTACTAGCGGCCGAAAAAGTTGATAGATAAAAACATAAGCCAAATAGCTGAAAATAATAAGTAAATCTAAAGTTCCCAAATTCTGTCAATCAAAATCGAGCTAAGGAATGTTTGCATAAAGGAACAATCTTTGTTTTTAAAAATTAAAAACTAAAAAATTGAAATTCTTAGATGAAATAAAAAAATGCATTTAAATACGATAAACAAAATGGCAAAAATGAGGTAAAAGCAAGAAAGTAAAAAAAAAAAGTCATGACTGTGATCTTTGACATTGACCTAATTTCAAAGGCCAATTCAGGAAAACGTATAAAAACCAATGTTAATTATTTTGAAATAGGAAGTAGTCAATTTATATAACTAGTAATTATAAACCTTTTTATTGTTTTAAAAAAATGACGCCAAAACATGTATACATCCTTTCGTAATCTTAAAAATCACCCGAAAAAATTTTTTTAAAAGTTTGATCGATGTTGGTTAAACAGTTTCAGAGGAGATATGGAAAACTAAGTTTCAGATTGTCACACGCACACATGGACATACTGACATGCGTTTGATCCAGTCATTGGCCAGGTGAGCTAAAAGGCTTTGATAAATAATGTAATTGTAAACAAAAGAAAACAAACTGTAAAAAGGAATATACTCCAGTAGACATACATAACAATTACATGTAACTGAAAACGTGCGCTTATCATGGACTAAAAACACAAATAAAATGAAAGTAAATAACAGTTCAACAGCCGCACAAAAAGTACAAACAAGATAAAAACATTGGATACAAAAGACCCAAAGGCGATTCGTAAGTAAGCATGGAAAGATAAAAGATAAAAACATGTGACATTCTACGACGTGTTGAAGTCAATTTTCACTATTCAAGTATACGTCACCTGTAAAGCTTCAATTCACCATAGGCAAGTTTGTTATTTTTAAGCAATGGAAGTTTTGAGATCATTTTAATATTAATTTTTTTATAGATCTATATGGTTAACTAAAAACCAAATTCGTGTGTGAGAAAATTGATTTTGCGAAAATTTAATTTTCAATAAATGATTCAATGAATTCATAACATTTTTGGTTTAATTTGAATAATATCACTTATTGATAAAGTATTAGTGATAAAACAGTATATAAATTTTAACGCTATAATGACATCCAAAACACATACAGGTTATAGCCAGAAACGCTAACTACTTCAAAGTGATAATGTTAATTTATAAAATACCATTTTTATAAAGATCATTTTTATGGAATTCTGAGCGCAAAATGCAATTTCCGATTGCTATGTTATACTAAGAGACACTTTTTGATGGAGTGCAGATAGAAGTAGACTCGAATTGAATATTGTTCCTATGATAGAACTTTTATGATAATTTCGAATCTTTTATGATCATTTCGAATCTTTTATTTTTAAACTTTTAATTATAGTCTCAAACTGTAGATATAATTGATCTTTTTCATTGTTTTTATTGATTTTTTATGAATTTATTATATTTCAGATACATAAAAACGAAGTTCTGTTTAAAGCCTAATATGTTAAACATAACATGAATTTACTGTTGACATTTATAAGAAGACTTCAAGGCGACTCGACTATTTATCAAACACTGTTAAATTTGATGTGATTGGTAAATTGTGTCATTTTGTTATGTCGTAAATGGATGATATGGTGTTGCCGGACTTTTTTTTCCGACAAAAAAAGAAATTTGTAGTTGGAAACAAGATTTTTTGGTTAGAAATGATCTGTGAAGCAGTTTAGTTTTCGAAATCTAAAATATCTTTAGAGGTTAGTACTGGATAAAAGGAAAAAATGAAGGTAAAGCATACTGTACAAGTTAAGCAATAAATACAATCAAAAGGTTTTTGAGGAATACATTGTATCTTCATCAAACCATGAAAAGAATAATTGGAAATCCAAAATAATCTATTTTGATATAAAATTTACTTTCATATATATCATTGGCCATGAACGTAAAATTCGTCCAAGTAAAATTCCATTGATCCTCTTATTTTCTGATGCTAATGATAGTTCGATAATATTCAAAGATGAATATCAAATTGAGGGTTGAAAATATTTAAAATATTATGATAATATTTAAAATATTATCAAGCTATAAAAGGGATTTTGTAAAGTATTAAGTTATTTCTTCGACCATTTTTCATAGACACGTGACTCTTTGTAATTAGAGCTACACTCTGAATCTTTTTTGCCATAGAAATTTTAATATTTTGTTTAAAGATCTTTGTTGTCAAATTCAATACAATATTATCAGTAAGGTAAAAAAGGATACTGCAATGTTGATTCCTAGTCTAATATTTGCATCCTTTATATCTTAACTTTGTAAAACATTTTGCTCTGTGTAAAAGCCAATTAATGAAATTTTAAGGTTAGTGTGACGAATCATAGACTGAAACCAAAATAACTAAAATAATAATCAGATGATTAGGTTATCAAGAGAAAATAGTATGGTAATAGTGTCAATAGAGACAATTCAAGATGTATATATATATATATATATATATATATATATATATATTTGACAGAGAAGTACAGTGTGGAAAAAAATCACAGGCTGAAACTAATATAAGTTATATAAAAACATGATCCAAAGCTTAAACATAATTATTTATATGAACCAACATATTGAACACCATTAAATGTGCGGGTTGTGTCAAAGTAACGTTTTATAAGTAATTCAATAGCAAAGAGAGTGGAATCTTTATGTTCTGTCATTTATAAGAGACGTTGCCGAAAGCAATAAAACGTGATTTGTTAGATTTTAATGTAATACAGGAAGTCAGTATATTGTTTGTCAAATGTATAACAAAAAAACCTCCTAAATTTTGATGTGCGATATATGCACATTCCGAAAAATCATTCCTCATCAGTGACACTAGGGGCCAAAAAGTTTGAAAGATAAAAAACCTAAGCCAAACAATTAAAGATTATTGAATCTAAGGTTTCAAAATTATATAAATCCAAATTTAGCTCAGGAATCTTTTGCATGGGGGAACAAACATTAGTTTTGATTTAAATAATTAAATAAATTAAGACGGCTAAAATTTTGCTGAATGCTATATTTTCTGAAAGCATAAAGTACTGTCGCTACATAGATATGGATACCCTTGGGGAGTTTACTCCACCAGCAGCGGCACCCGCTCATTAAGTTTTGGTACAAGAAAACAGAAATTGTATAGAGTTTTTTTTTTTTTTTTAATGTTTCGAGAGATTTTGTGCTTCAGTGAAAAACATCCAGTTAGTTGTTAATAAACAAAACATTATTAGAACAGCTGAAACAATGTAAATTAAAACTTAAACATACCATTCTATGTCCAAATCAAGATCCCCCTCCCTCCCCCCCCCCCCCGAGCAAACAAGTTATAACTTTGAAAACTAACCAATGCAGTTATATAAATGAACTTTCATCAATGAAGTAAAGTGTTACAAATGCTAAGACTGGTATTTTAATTGGAGAATAAAATATATAAATGGTTTTTTAAGTTGATAATACGAATATTTATAAGTTTTAATAATTTAAATCAATTTTACGCGTATATTTAAATAAAGCCATGTTAACATTAATTTTCAATAAGAGAATCAAAAGTGAGAACTTGAGATATGTTGTTTTACGCTCAGGTAAATGCAACATTTATAAATTTATAAAATTAAAACTTTTTCAGGTATCCATATCAATATTACAAATTACATGTATTTTTTCAAAGAAAAACTAAATTTTCATTTTGTGCTGTGTTTTTAAATGAAATAATTTATATTTATTTTTTAGCAGTTTTAATTTTTGAAACAAGTTTAAAACTAAGGTTTGTTCTCCCATGCAAAACAAGCCTCAGTTGGATTTGGATTTATATGATTTTGGAACTTCGGATTTATTTATTTTCAACTGTTTGGCTTATGTTTTTGACTATAAACTTTTTAGCCCCTATTGTCACTGATGAGGAATGATGTTCCGGAATTTAACAGGTTTTTTGTTCAGATATTTACGCAATTTCTTTTGTAAGAATTTGTAATTTACATTGCTAAACAGTACATAGTATTCCCTTGTTTACGAAAAGAAATCTTAGAGATGAAAAAAGTTATACAGTGCAGTGTTCGAGCAATTAATTGTCAATGAAATGTGCAAAATTTGAAATCTTAATTGAGAAGAAACCCTTTTACGTCATAACAATTTAATGGTTATACCAAAATCTTAGTCAATAAAGATGGCTTTCCGCGATTAATCATCATATATTGATTTGACAGGTATAATATTGAAGTGTGTATAAGTAACTACTTTAAAAACGAGGATAGATACTCACTAATAGAGTGAGACCTTGGATCTACATCTAAACCAGTTATCATTTTGTTTGAAAGCTATTAAATATGAAAATTTACATAAATTATGTATTAATGAATAATTTTACAATATTATCGTTTTCTTACACTTCATAAAAATTATTAAATTAACACTAAATCTTTTTAGGAAAACGATTATATTGTAGAATTATTTATTATTATATTTTCCTACACGTCATAAAATGTTATTTTAGTAACATTAAACCTTTTCAATTTGATATTCATTTTTATTTGTATTTCGTTATCTTTTGTGATCATGACCCCAGTTTCACAATCATTCACTAAGCTGAGTGTACACTCAACTCAAATATCTCATTCCCATTTTTCTGTCATCAATATTTTAAAACGTTTAAGTTTAATGAGAAAATGTTTCATTTTGTTCAACAAACCTTCACTAAAATTAAATTATACGTTATATATTCAATTTTAACTGTGTAATGTCTTTGAAATTGACATTGAAATATTCCCGAATTTGAGTTAATGTACACTTAGTTGAATAAATGATTGTGAAACTGGGGCATGGTCTACAAGGATCCAGGACATGGACATCAAATATCAGAAAACTAAAAGAGGTTATTTTCTTTCGGATTTCGTTTCAAATTCATTATAAGAATGTAAATAGAAAAGTTTTTAAATATGCTTAATTGATCAAAAGAAACGATAGTGTCAATCAAATTGCCTGTTTAATTGGAAATGTTTGTCTAATTTGTGACTATGACATGAAAAGAATACAAATCAGACTTCAACATTTTATACATTTCCTTAAAAGTTTTATTATATCTGGTTTTTATTAAAAAGATTTTGGTTACATCTCCGTATTTCTTTTTTTTTTAAAAGCAGTACGCTGACACTTATTAATTAAGGACTGGTAAATTGTGCTAAACTTTGTCATGTATCAAAAATAAAAAAAATTACGGACAACGTTCAAACTAAAAACAATGAAAAATAACAAAATAAGTTAAGCACGATAACTTCAACTTTGTAAGCTTGGTCTGGTACTCTGGAAGGCTCGGTATCTCCTGTCTATATAGATACATGTAATACAGTTTGTAATTAATTAATAAGTACTGAATATTTAACTAAATTACCTGTTTAATTTTGATGTGATATATGCGCATATTTCGGAAATACATTTATCATTAGTGATACTAAAGACCTGAAAAGTTGATATATGAAAATATAGTCCAAACATTTGAAAATATATTATTCAAAAGTTCAAAAATCTTATATATATAAACCTGGCTAACGAATGCTTTGCATGAGGGAACAAACCTTAGTTTTAAATAAATTTCAAAAATTAAAACGGCTGAAAATTTGGCCAAAAGTATATTTCTGACATAACAAAGTACTGTCTACTGAGTTATGGTTACCCTCGGATGGTTTAACTCCACCTAGCAACTGTACCTGCTCAGGGGTAGTAATTTTAGGAACAAAAATACCTATTTTATTTCGATGTACATTATGTGCACATTTCGGAATTTTATTGCCTATCTGTTGCACAAGGAACCGAAAAAGTTGATATATAAAAAACATAAGCCAAATAGTAGAAAATATATAAATCCAAAGTTCCAAAATTAAAAAAAATCCAAATCCATTAAAGAATTTATTTGCTTGAAGAAAATAAATAAATTTCAAATATAAAGACGGCCAAATATGTGTGATTACTTTTCATTCATGAGACATGATTTTAAAATAAAGAGAAAGACTTCTTTATTCCATTTATTTTATGATTAAACAAAAAATAATAAATGTAAAGGAAAATGCATGATAACAATAAAGTCATCTTATAATATGATAAATAATATAAGATCACGCAAACGAAATAAAAACCCGTAAAATTTGTTCAATTGAAAGAAAAATGTTTTTTTGTAAATAAAAAATTGCGTCGTTTATAAAACATTCCTTAAATGTATTTTATGTAAATCACTTTAAGTCATTAACATGATTGCGAGTGCATCTCCTTTTTATTTTTATCTTTGTCGTAATGGGCATGGGCACAGTCAAAGTAAATATTAATTAATTATTTGAATAGATATATTATTTATTTTCAATCTTAAAAAGTTTTTTGGTCGCCATCACACTATTATTGATAAGTATTAAGTCACTGTTTTCAAACTTTCTACTGGATATATTTGGCTTCCTATAGTCATGTTCTTGTTATTCTTAAGATTTATTTTGCCCGTGAGGATTGAAGCTTACTAGAGATGGTTAACCTTCCAGGGCATCCGCCATCACTTTCTGGATAGAAGTTCATGTGTGTATATGAATTAGCCAGTATTCAAAGTTTTTCCTTTGCTTTTAGGGATTGTGATACGGACATGGACTGGTATGCTAAGGGTTATTCAATAAATATTCTTACTACTTTCCTTACTTTGTGATAATTTGCAAAACTAACTTCATGTAATGAATGCAATTATCATCTTTCCTACCTAATTCCTTTATAATTTCAGTATACGCGATATAGGGCAAACAAATAACTGTTTTTGAAACAAGCTTACGGTGTAATTGAATAATTCTACAACAATTGCACTATTTTGTACATAAAACATGTACAGTAAAATGTCAAAAGAGTTTAATTTGTTTTAAAACGTCATATTTCCAGAGCTTTCGTTCTTTGAGTTGTTGTAAACAGTTATTTTTTTTAATTTGAATAAATAATTATCTTTTGGTATTACAAATTTAAATCGAGGTCTGTTTATTTGTCCATATTCATTGCATAACGAGCAATGGATGGCGGAGTGATTTAATACGATTTGTGACTATTAAGAAGGAACCAAAAGATTAGTACATGTAAAGAGGTTTCTGTTTGTTGGATTTGTTAAAACAATTTTTTAAGGTTGTTACATTTTGTTCGTTAAATATTAACGTGACATTATTTAACAAACGTCTGTCAACATGTCTGTACTTCTCAAATAATAAATAACCTACTAATGCTTCATTCGAATGAAATGACATAATATCATGAAATATGCTTGAAAACAATAAATGAATCGTATATATAAAAATTCTAAAATTTTCAATTTATTATTCGTACGATTCAGCATGCAAACTTAAATAAATATCTAAAACTCCTACAGCAATATTCTTGATTAAAACAGAACCTAATTACACAAAGTCGTTCAAGCACCAAATAAAACACGTCAAATATCTATTCACTTTAGTGTTAAGGTATCGTTAAGGTATTACATTTTTATTTGATTAATACATGTATGTTTTTTTTCATTCGTTTTTGATTAAATACGTGTTTTAGCTTTTCGAACAGGCATTTTATGTGCTTTCAGTAAAAAAGTGTTTGTTTAATTCAGAAACTCTTATTGTTTCGTTTTCTTAGTCTGATTGGTTGTTGTCAAGTGTATGTTTTTCCAAAATGTTTTCTCCTTTCGTTTTAACAATTTTATTAATATTTCTGTTTCCAAATCCTAACTAAATTATAAGAATATTATTTTGAAAATATTTCTATTTTCAAGACCTGGCCTAAAAACTAAAAAAATATCATGCATGAATTTGAATTTGTTTAATAGTTACGTTTAAAGAAATGTTTGATACTGTTTTCTTCAATACTAACATGGGAACGATACTTATTTTTATTTTTAATTCTTTTTTATTTTTTATTTGATTATTTTTTTCATTTGTAATTATAAATAAGAGCTCTCCACATATTATAAATGATTTGTCATTGGTTACTTAAATAGTAACAAAACCTTATAACGACTATATTCTCTTTTATTCTTTAATGGTTTTTCCAAATGCATAATAAAATATTTATTGATGAAATATATTTTAAAACATTAAATAATTTAATAATATCGATACTAATGGAATATTTGTAACGATCACGTGATCTCAATTATGAATATGTATTGCACAATAAATTGCATCATGCTTGTATATTTTCATGCAAAGATTTTTTTAAAATATTTGTCTAAAAGCTGGATTAAGCTTACCCATCATTGAAAAAATTCCGAAACTATTTTTATCAAACAAATAGGTTGTTATAACAATTTGTGCAATTAATTTTCTTACGTTCACTCTTATTAGCCCATAATAAATAGAAATGCTTAAAGCTTGGGCAACTCGATAAAATGTAATTTATCAGCTCAAAATATGCGAGGAAGTTTTGAAAATATATAACACAAATACCAGTTGAATTTTGATGTGCCAGATGTGCACATTTCGAAAATTCATTCCTCAGACCGAAAAGTTTGATAATAAAAAACATAAGCCAAACAGTGGGAAATTAATGAATCTAAAGTTCCAAAAATAATAAGTAAACAATGGCGTCGGCAGAATGAAGAGGTGTTGGCACGAGACCGACAACAGATTCTGCACAGAAAAAAACAAGAGACAACTTGACAAACTGACTTTAAGGATTCGAATAATCCAGGCTCAGATGAAAAACTTGTTGTAAATAAAACTGCAGTTTATGCACGGCGAAGTGACCGCATTGGTCTTGAACACATGCTCCTTTTCTGCGTTTATTGACGTTGTCTAGTTTTCAATAAAGAATTATTTTGGCAATGTTATAAAAAAAAATCTTTAGTAGATCAAACTAGCAGTAGGTTCCCCTTAAATTTCAACTTAAGTAAAGGTTTTATCATGACACCAATTATTACATTTTTCATGAGAGACACAGTTAAGAAAAAATTTGCACTTTATATATTTTGCATAGGGAAACTTAAGGCAGCTTTTAAATTAAAAAAATATAAATAATCAAAAAGTTCAAAGTATTGCTTCAATTAACTAAGGATTAAGGTATTTTTGTATAATTAAGTGACACTCTCAGCAAATAATTTCACAATTTCCTGACAAATGATAACTGGAAATCCAATCATCTAATGATGATCGTTTGAGTTTTCATTATATTTTCATTAACATGCATAAATACAGAAAATCTACGATTATAAATAAAGTGAAATGGAGTAAATGTGTTTTCATCCCAGTAAATCATCTAACACTAATATCATGGCGATATGTTTGACGATGGTGACAAACTTTCTAGTATTTTTCTGAATAAACATTTGGTATCTTGATTCTTAAAAACTCTACGGAACTAAATGATCATCTTGTTTCTAATACATTATCTTCGGTAAAATTTACACTACTATCCGTCATTTAGATGGCGTTCTGTCTCTAAAAAATCCTAAATTAGGAGAATGTGTGGATGTCATCCATGCTATAGAGCTTGAAATAAAGAAACGACTGGTTCTTCATGTTCTGCTTCATATTTTGACTTATACCTCAATTTTGACACCAAAAAAAGTTATGTCTGAAGCTATACGATAAACGTAATAAAATTAATTATTCTATTGTCAACTTTCTGTGTCTCTGCAGTAATATTTCTGGATCTACTGCGTACGATGTATATGTTTCAAAGTTAGTACGGTTTCCCACTACGGGAACTTTCTACAACGAAGCAAGCTTCTTACAATTTAATTGTTGACTAAAGGATATTGCAAGTTTAGGGTAATTAAGGCCCTCAAAAATTGTTTTCTAAATATCGAACAACTGTAACCAAGCTGATATATTTCACTTACCATAGTTTCATATTCCTTTCATTCTCAAATTTGATTTTGCACGCGATGGGTGTAGCTAGCTAGACTGGGGGTCCTTACCCTTCCGAAGTACCGACCTTACTTCCTTGATGCAAGTTTACATGTAGTACTGATTTCACAGTTTTCAAAGTTTTGAATTTTTTCGGGGGGGGGGGGGGGATTTGATATAGACATGAGCATATATATTGTTTGTGTTTTTTATTCATTCTAGGCTAGGCTATGAGAGCACTTGGACTCGTAAATGAGGGTTTTAGACCACCTGGCCACTGGGTCCGAGATTATATATTGATAACAGAAAGTCAACCCACCGTATTTTAAATGATAAAGAATATTATATTATGATATGCACGGAATTACAAAAACAGATAAAAAGTAAAGTAGATGTAATAATTTATGAAACGGACAACATGAAAAATAATAATAATACATTTCTTTCCTGGCTTCAAGATAACTAATGATAAATCATGTTTTAAGAACTGCTTTAAATTATCAAATCGAATGATTAAAATGACTAAAATGAGTCTCATGACCCTAAACATTTAACTTAATTTACATGCATGGGTGACAGAACTAAGTTTTCTTTATGGATTTAAGAAAAGATAGTGTAAAAGTCATTCATTAAAGTTTTATAAAACTCAAACTTGAAATTGTAAAAACTTCAAAACTATTCATTACTTTGATGGAGTAAAGGATTCTAAAACTTAACGGGTTTTGGGTTCTAAACCTTCCTTAGTGTTCGGGGACCCTGACATTTCTGCAATCCTTACGGACATACATAACAGGTATGTTGTTGTCCCAGCTGATAAAGCTTCTAACATTATTATTTTCGTTTGTAAGAAATTCTATGTTGAATGTCTTTTTAAGAAGCTTTGTTTAGATAGTATATAGATTTACCTGTTTAGATAGTATATCGGAGAATCCCACTTATACATGTACCAAAACTAATTTTACAATAGATGAAGTTCTTTCCAATTATAGGGGAGTCCTTGAGTATTTTAGTATAAATTTAAAACAGGAAGAACAAGACCTGCCTTACCTGTATTGGATTCCAAAAGTTCACAAAAATCCATACAAGGAGAAATCTATAGTAGGTTCCTGTAAATTTACAACAAAATCATTATCTGTAATTCTAACACAAATTTTGACAGTCGTCAAAGATTGCCTTCAGAGTTATTCAGAAAAAGTCTATTCTACATCTAGCATCAACCAAATGTGGATTCTTGAAAATTCTATAGAACTACTTGACTATCTTGTTTCTAATACTCTATCTTCGGCAATAAGTATAAAAAACTTTTGATTTTTCAACCCTTTACACCACTATCCTTCATTCTAACATTGAAAGAACGTCTAAAACAAATCATTCACTTTCCATTTTTATACAAAAACGGTAAACCAAGATATAAATATCTAGTGCTCAATGGGGATTCTGGTTATTTCGTTAAACACCATACCGACTGCAAACAAAAATATACTAAAAATGACATCAACAAAATGTTGGAGTTTTTGATAGACAACATATTTTTTTCTGTTTTGTGATATAATTTTCCAATAAACAAAAGATATGCCTATGGGCACAAACTGTCCACCTTTGCTTGCTGATTGTCAAATCTGGAGAAAAGACTGTCGCTAAATCATTTAACTACACATACAGATATATAGATGATGTTCTATCTCTAAATAATCAAAAATTTGGAGAATATGTGAATGTCATCTATTCAAGTGAGCTTGAAATAAAAGACACGACAGATTCTTTATGTTCTGCTTCATATTTGAACTTATACCTTATTTATGACATCCACAAAAGGTTATATCTGAAGCTTTACGACAAACGTGATGTGATGACTTCAATTTTTATTTTTTCCGTTTCTTTGCAGTAATCACCCTGCATCTCCTGCATATGTTGTATGTTTCTTAGTAAATACATTATGATAGAGCTTGTTCCCACTATGAAGATTTTCCTCAACTAAGCAAACTGCTTACAATTAAATAGTTGACGCAAGAATATTGCAAGCCTAGGCCCTTTAAAAGTTTTACGGTCGTCATCACAATATTGTGGATAAGTATGTAGTCACTGCATCCATAAATATATATAAACACTGGATATATTTAACTCACCATAGTTCTTTGTTCCTTTCATTCTCAAAATTGACTTGCACGTAGCGGATGTAGCTAGCTAGACAGGAGGTGCCTACCCTCCATGAGCGTCCGGCCTCACTTCCTTGATGGAAGTTCACGTGTATAACTAATTTTGCCTGCTTTCAAAGTTTTAACTTCGTTTACGGGAATGTGATTTGGAAAAAGACTGGTATTTTTATATATATATGGAATAGGTTGTTTGGTGATAGTGCTTTCTTGAATGATTAATGAACTACTTCTTGATATTTAACAATAATACTTGTTAAATATTAATGTGCCGTATGTTCACATTTCGGAAATCTATTCTTTCTAGACTGCTTGCATGAACGATATTGTGCTTCCAGGTTTCCCATTCACGCTAACATTTAAGTGAATCACACTGATTTTGTGTATATGTAAGCCAAAAACATTGTTACAATGCAGGCATTCACAAAAAACGGAGAAATACCAAAATTTCAATTCCCAGCAATGAAACTTGTATTAAAACTGAAAACGTTTGTTTCTTTGCTTCTTGATCGAAAACATAATCGACATAAACGATTCTATACCAAAACTGATCTTTGTCGGTGTAGACCGTACTGTCATGATTCATTAATGTGTACATCAAACAGGCGGAAATTCGCAGCAACACTACCACCACCACCACAACAGCAACAACAACAATATCTAGGTTTAACAATATGGCGACGCAAAAACATTGAAGCATGTGTAAAACAAAAATGTCATAACAAATGTCTTTCAGACTGTCTTACCACACCGAATCAGACAGCAAATAGTTAGCAAACCCCTGTTGACAAAAAAATAAATACATATACATGTAAATAAATAAATAAATAAAAGGTAGAAAAACTTTTAAATTTGACGGAATTTAGCTGACTAAGTTATACAGATGGGATTATGTTTTGTAAAGTCTGTGAACAGTTTAAGTTAAGTAAAGATATTGATTCAGGTTGCACATATTATCAGTGGTCAGACCTTGCCAGACATCACGTCATTGAACATTACAATCAGACAAATCAAATCATGGCCCAACTAAACAATTTGACAGAGTATTACTAACCATACTGTATTTCTTCAGTGTATCCCATTATTTCATGGCTGTCCCCTCCCCCCGGTTTTTTAAAACCATAGGGTACATAATTTCATCTCTGTAGAAATTGTGCGGAACCCCGATTTTATCTTGTAAATCTATAACAAATACTAGTTAAATTTTGATGTGGCAGATGTGCACATTTCGGAAATTCATTCCTCATCAGTGACACTAAGACAGAAAAGTTTGATAGATAAAAAACATTGGTCAAACAGTTGAAAATAATGAATCTAAAGTTCCAAAATTATATAAATCCAAATGCAGCTAAAGACTGTTTTGCATGAGGGAACAAACCTTAGTTTTAAATAAATTTCAAATTTTAGAGGGCTGAAAATTTTGCTGATTGGTACATTTTCTGACAGCACAAAGTACTGCCTACTGAGTTATGGATACCCTCGGGGAGTTTTACTC
The DNA here is from genome assembly GCA_029721355.1 of Tegillarca granosa. NCBI lineage: Eukaryota > Metazoa > Mollusca > Bivalvia > Arcoida > Arcidae > Tegillarca > Tegillarca granosa. The sequence goes on from CM056605.1 coordinate 28,893,554, forward strand.
CACCAGCAGCGGTACCCGCTCAGGGGTAGTAAATATATAACAAATACTAGTTAAATTTTGATGTGGCAGATGTGCACATTTCGGAAATTCATTCCTCATCAATGACACTAAGACCGAAATGTTTGATAGATAAAAAATATTGGCCAAACAGTTGAAAATAATGAATCTAAAGTTCCAAAATTATATAAATCCAAATGCAGCTAAGAATGTTTTGCATGAGGGAACAAACCTTAGTTATAAAAAATTTCAAATTTTAGAGGGCTGAAAATTTTGCTGATTGTAAAATATTTCATAGCATGTTCGTTGCCCCAGCTCTTTCTTACCATAAAATTTTATTATTAAACAAGGTGTTTCTATGCAAACTAGTTAAGTTGTCATTTATAAATGTAAATGGAATAGTTATACTTAAAGTTAATATGTGATTATTCATTCTGTCATATTTTTTTTACTATTTCTTGATTTTTATTTTATTTTATATTTTTATATTCAAATGTAAAATATGCATGAAATTATTATTTTCAAAATCAAAGAAATTGTGTTGTACTTTAAAATCTATCGTTGTAAAATGAGATTTTTTTATTTTTAATTAATAGTATTTTTATTTTAGCATTTATTTTGCTTCAAGTAACATGATTTTTTTTCAACCACATTAACCTTAATTTTTATCTCTTAAAAAGTTATATTTATACATTTTCTGCTTAGGATGATTGTAAATTGCTTCAAATGGTTCCCGTCGGGCTAAAGTTATTCAGTATGTCATCTTCTAACTTTTTCCTTCACATTGCATAAGCTTAAAAAGTTCAGAACTGTCATCTATAATTTGACAACAGTTCCAAAATATGTTATTTTTATCCTTTAATATCAGAAATTAAGCTATTTTTAAAAATTGACAAGGTATGTTAGTAAGTTCGATGCTATAAATTAGAAAATAAATACAACAATCCATTATTTAATATCAAACAAAGTATTAATATCTCTTAATGTATGCTGTCACCCTTGAGAGGTTAAGATTTAATCTTAACAATCTCCTATTCAGAAACGTTCGTCGAAAGACAAAAACAAATGTAATGTTTGAATGCTCTACGATTGCAATTTTGTAATTTTTTTATCTGATAAAACAAACATACCAGTCCTTGTCCAAATCACAGTCCCAAAAACAAAAAAAAAACAAAAAAATCAGGCAGAATTAGTTACACACGTAAACTTCCATCAAGTGAGCCCGGGTGCTCAGGAAAGGTAAACACTTTCTGTTTAGCTAGCTACACCCGTCACGTGCAAGTCAATTTTTAAAATGAAAGGAACATAGAACTATGGTAAGTCAAATATATCCAGTATAAGTTTAAATACAGTGTCTACATACTTATCCACAATATTGTGATGACAGTCGTAAAACTTTTTAATGGCCTTTATTAGCCAAGGCTTGCAATATTTTTGCGTCAAAAATTTAATCGTAAGCAGTTTGCCTCGTTGTAGAAAATCCCCATAGTGGGAACAAGCTCTACCATAACGTATTAACTGTGAAACCTATAACCATACGCAGGAGAGGCAGGATTACAACTGCAAAAAAAAAGAAACTTGACAATAGAAAAATTAGTTGAAGTCGGCAAGCCTCGTTCTGAACCAGATATATTAGAACTCTGGTTGAGATTTCCCTATCTGGCACCACAAGTAGTTATTGATTCTTTTAATCTTGGTTTACCGTTTTTGTAAAAAATGAAAAGTGAATGATTTGTTTTAGACGTTCTTTCAAATTAGAATTTCACCTTAAAATAAATTTCAATTACCGTGCTTTAATTATTTCATACAGTAAACACATTATGTTAAAGGTCGCATTAGAAGTGACGTAAACAGTATTTCAAATTTTGAAAATCTACATTTAAATTGAACTTTCCAATTTTGTTGAACGTTTGCTTGGACGGACTTGTCTGCAGTTTATAATACGGATGTATTCGGAAAAGTTTGAAATTTATTATTTATTAATCACGTTTATTCGCCTTAAACTTCTCAAACATGTGAATTGATGATTTTTAGTCGCTGTGTATAATTTCCATTTAAATATGTAAAAGTAATTGTTGGTCGAATAGTGCAAATCTATCATGATAAATTTATGGTAAACAAAACAGATGTAATCAATTAAATATATTTTATAAACTTTTACTGTTTTTGTTTAGTTTTTGATATATGTATTTTATTTATTTTGTCATTAATTTATTTTTTATTGACAAGTTTTTGCATCTCTTGAGAAAAGTATGGGCAAAGATTCGAGAATGTAATTAAATACAGCGTTAACAAAGAAAGAAAGAAACCATGGACAACTTTGATCAACTAAATATACAAACCCGCAGCCTAAGTGTAAAACTTTGTTCAAAAAAGTTTTTTAAAAAAGCTTCTATAAAATAAATCTTTTATATTTGAAAAGTGAACTGACATTAAAAAGTATTAATTTGACAATAAAACTCCTTTAAATAAAATGTTCATTTTGTTGATAAGGGTTAATATTTTTAAAAATCTGATTTACACTTTGAAGAAACATTTTCAATTTGTTTTTAAGGATCTCTTATTCCTGACAAGCAATAGTTTAACTATTATGTACTAAATAACAACACGTTAAATACAGACAAGCTATTTGACTTCTGGAATCCTTGTTTTTAATCTAAAAACCAATGGCAGGATTCAAATATGTTTTCTCAAATTGTTGAAGTCTTTGTCGTTATGTGAATTTTATGATTAAATATTATACGTTATAACTAGATTTTCTTGTTGACACAGAATGGATTCCGGAGAACACATCCCTGACATTGATTTTATGCACTGCTTTAAAAAAGCAAAGATATTTCAATAATTCGAAACACTGTTTGATGGCCAAAAAGTTTGATAGATTAGAAACATAAACCAAACAGTTGAATATTAATGAATGCCATAACATATTTCTAATATTTTATTTGATGTAATATTTAGATATCAGGAAACCTTCAAAGTTGTAAAGTACTTCAACAAATTCACGAAAATATCTAATGTCTAGGGTTTTTTAGACCAAATATTGAACGTGTGGTGACGACAATTGGTTTTTTAATATGTGAAACATATTCTTGCGCTTCTCAAATCTTCCTTTTAAGTAGTAATAATGTTAACAAAGTAATAATTTTCCTTTGGGCTAAATATACTTTTAAACTCGTGGATCCTTTGGGAAAATATTATTGAAATTCTTAAATCATGCAGAATTTTTTTTCTTGTGTAAAACCGGAATAACATTTACAAAGTAAACAACATAAGGCCAACGGCTTATTTTTCTACTAATAAGTGAAAAGAACGTTAGGATTACATGATGTCAGTTCTTTGTAAAATAAAAACTATGCAGGGCAAAGATTCAACTACATGATTATTTCTAGAAATGCGAGTAACTGCAAACAATCATAATCATTTAAGAATCACCATGTAATACCTACTGATTTTAGTTCATTTGAGCTTGCCATTTTCTAATCACGCTCTTGCTAGATAAAAACTGCGTGGTCATGTACTGTGAACAATTTTTATAAGGACGAAATCACGATACGAGAATAGTGTTTTCCTTCTGGGAACAGCTCGACATATTTGGATGTAAAACAGAACCTGGAAAGTATTGATAATATGTGTTATTGATATTAGAACTTGTTGTTTGAATGTGATGTTGACAATACATATAATTTAGATATTGTACAATTTGATAATTTACATTAATAAAACAATGTGAAGATACTTAAACGTTTTAAGAGACGTTTGTAATTTCAACAACCATAAACCCTATTAAATAATAGACATGTGTAAAAAAAACTTCTACAATCTCGGTTTCTTGGTATCGAAATAATCATAATTGGATTTGAATATGTTTTCTTCATGTAATTTTATAAAGTAAATGTCACTCGAGGGATCTTGTGATTCAAATTTCCGTAAAATAACTAGACTATCTCCTCTTGGGACATTCAATGTCGGTTTGATTTATTGTTATTCGGACAAAAGACTGAATAAAACACTTTCCCATGTTAATTTAGTCGATTTAGTAAAAGTATTATTCATACTTATCATTTCAAAGCCATTGACCTATAAAAAACTTTTTTAATTTTTGTAACTTAATTGATTAGTTGTCTCAAAATATATTTTGAAAAATATCAATACCTTGAAAAAAAATGTAGTAAGTATTATAAAATAATAAAATAAAGGTAAAAGATAGTAAGAAGGGTTTGAAAAATATATGCACTAAAACCACTGTTGAAAATGTAGAGACTTTCTTAAAAAATGTCACTATGACATCAATTAATATATGGCAAATGGATTATATATATTAAGCAAAAATAAATACATCAACAATCCAAAACACCTCCAAATGTTGTCAAAATAGTGATACATAAAAAACAAAATATGTTCTTGTACACTTTGTACACTAAGAGATAGTTAAGTTCTTCCATAAGATCTTCAGCCACACCACTAAAAAGCAGTTTGTAAATAGGTGCCTAGACCGATTAAAAATGTAGTTTTATAATCAGGAATCTCAGTATATAATTATATTGTCTTTCTTTGATTGATAAGTATGTAGTTACTGTATCCAAACTTATACTGGATATATTTGACTGTTCACTTGCACGTGACGGGTGCACCCGGCCTCACTCCCTTAATGGAAGTTCACATGTATTGCTAAATTTGCCAGCTGTCAAAGTTTTACTTTGTTTTTGGGATTGCGATTTGGACATGGACTGGTATGTTTGTGTTTTATATGGCATGTTCTCGGTTTTACTAGTTATTGACAAGGACATAATCTTCTATTCCAAACCACTGCTTCATACAGTTAAATATATATTAGTTGGTTGGTTGGTTGAATTGAGTTTTTCGCCACAATTAGTAATTTTCCAGCTTTACGCGAGAGACTTTATTTAACAGTCTCGAGGATTAATCTAACCAAAAGTTCATTTGATGAGTTTGCAAGTGTTTTAGATCTGTATTATACTACTGCGCACTTTTGTTGACTAGAAGAGTGCTTGTTTACTCGGGAAAGTCATAAACCACTGTACAGTTCTTTGAAATAAATGTGATAAATGTGACCGTTTTTAATGCCCGTTGTGAAATTCCCATAGTTGGAAGTTTGGGAGTCGTTGCGTTCATAAGATACTTAACGACAAAAACCTTGTCACCAAGGTGAAAACGATCATTTTCTAAACTTTGAGAGATATTTACACCGCATCAGGCGTGGATAATAAGTATATTTCTCATTGCTTTGCTAGTCTACATTTGAACGATACCGAGTATGAAGCTCAACAAATAATGTTAAAGTGAATCTCAACCTAACAATGTCGACATTCCAGTAAAAATCTCTAGGTAAATCACTGCCCTTTCTACGGCTCACAAATCCCGGCGCAGATTCGAAACCCACATGCTTGGCCATTGAAAATCATCCCTCTGCTACAGTTTCGCCTGTTTCAGATTCACAAATTTCACTTCCGACATATAGCCAGCAATCTTTAAATGCAAATAACACTTTTACTCCAAACTTCTTTGCAAATCCTTCCACAATTGAAATGGCGCCACACGGGTGCACCTGATTTTCGACCGAAATATAGTCCACAAATAACAACACAGTTATTGTTGATATTCAATTTTTGATTAATATTATTTAAATCCAATATTCTCAAAAATACATTATGTTAATGAAAAAACGAGAAAATACCATCAAAATACCTGATAACATTATTATTGTTCAAACCAAAAACCCTGTTGTTACCCTAAACCAAAAATAGTGCGGATTAATAATGTGTGTTCTCGGTCTAAAATGCAGCTGTTGCGTCTACGGGACTCCCCTGATGTGCAAGTGTTATAGATGGGAATTTTTTATTCTTAAAATCTTTGAATATTTTTTTAAATATTAGCTAAAATATAACAATTGAACTGTTTTAGAATTATGTTCATTGTCAGTATGGAGACAACAACTTTGCAAGACAAACTTATTATATCGCGCTAACGCTGCAAAGTTGTTGCCTTCATACTGACAATTAACATCATTTAAAAACAGTTCAATTGTTAAATATACTCTGTAATTCATGCAGATGCCTTATGCTTTTTAACTGGCTTCTGTTCTTAGTATAAAGTATGACTGACTCTGGTCCCTGTTGTTTTGTTAAACAAACCCCGTTTCAGGTTGATCTGTTTGACAGACTTCGGTATCTTTTGTTCTGTTTAACGGACTCTGCCTGCTTAACGGACTCCGAATACTTTTTAGTTAATTTGTCGCAATCTGGTTCCTGTTACAATCTGGTGTAATCTCTTTTGTTCTGTTTCACGGGCTCCCATTCCTTTTGTTTTTGTTAAAAGAGTCCGTTTCAGGCTGATATGTTTGGCAGACGTCGGTCTCTTTTGTTTTGTTTCACGGACTCTTAATTCCTTTTTAGTTAATTTGTCAGACTCTGGCCCCTGTTGCAATCTGATGTAGTGTCTTTTGTTCTGTTTGACGAGCTCAGGTCCCAGTCGTTTTGTTAAACAGACTTCGTTTTTTGACAAACGTCGGTCTCTTTTGTTCTGTCTGACGGACTCTCGTTCCTTTTAAGTTTGTTTCCGCACTTTGGTCTTTGTTGCAATCTAATCTAGTGTTTGCCGTTAATTTTGACGGGTTCCGGTTTCAGTTAATAAGTTTTTATAGGACCCAGACCTTTTTTGTCTGTTTGAATAACCTGCTTTGATTCAAGGTCTTTATCTTAATGGATTATTTCATATAAATTCTTTGTTCGCTGTTCTGAGAAGATTACTGATAAGGTATTGGTAACAGATACATTATTTTACGAACTGTTAAGTTTCCAGAGACAAAACTTCAGTCTTTACAATACAAATTAATGCATTGGTTTTATTGTGCATGACAAACTTCTTTTTTAAAATGAATATTGTATCATTCCTCAAATGCAAACCTTATAAAATATATGATGAAACTATAGAACATAAATTGTGTCAATGCAATTTAAAATGACTTGAATCATGGTGGAATTCACTTAATATGTCTTTACATTAAAAGCATTTGGTTACAAAAGTTTTATCTTTGGCTTTTATGAGTATGGTTGTGATACATTTAATCACTGCATACTCTCGACTAAGCATTCCATGCACGCATAAGGAATTTCAAATGAATATGTGCAATTTGAAGTTTACAAACTGCTTTTGATCATGAAAATTGAAAAGGAACATTAAGATACATATTAGTTTTTATTAAGAAGAAACTTAATCATTTTTAAATTCTCTGGTCTTTTTTGCTACAAAATTTAAGAAATAATCTTAAAAATATTAGTATGTTTACTATTACAAAACCTAAAATATTCATTATTACCAACATGCCAAGCAAATGTCAAATATCTTTGGGTCTCTTGGACAAAAGACAATGTAAGCTTATGACAAAGTGCCTGCTTATTTTTGATGTTCTTATGTCATGAACCTTTTTCTTCAACTTTCCCAAAAATCACTGGACAAGTTTGAGTTAAATTTTGCAGGTTATGTGTGCGCTGGTACAATTAAAATTCGATTCCGATCACGAAATCCAAAAATTCATTTTTGAATAAAAAAAATGTGTGGGACTTAAGTTCTTGGCTACAAGCAATATCATGCTTTATGTTGTCCGGAAAAAATCTAACATACCTAAATTGTTTAATTGGACAAAAAAAACAAGTTGTAACGTCCAATTTGGTAAGTAAAAGCAATCGCAAAAGTAGGTTTTAAGGCGTAAAGCCAGGTCATATAGTTTAAATAAAGTTTTGCGAATTATTGTCCATTTTGCTTACCATAGTCTAATGAAATTATCGTAGTCTTTGATGTTACAGTGTTGATTTTATTTAAGCGTCTATGATATATATGATCAGAATTTGTATACTTTATATTTATAGTTTTTAAATTATCTTAAAATCAGACAACAATCTATTTTTCTGTCTAGTTTTAAGCAGAGAAAATTTCAATCAAAAATGTATAATTAGATGATATTTGACACCAGAACTGTTAAAAATAATGACAATAAAATTAATGATAAGCAGACATAATAATTTACCCTTCTGATTTGTATAGCGTTATGATTTGTATTGAAATTAATATATTTATAATGTAGGAAAATTCAAACTGTTCACAATTTTATTAGAACAAATGGGTGTGTGATTATTGTCTTGTTGTGTTACGTAGTTTTGTAATATATTACTGATTAGATGCTTTAGACAAGAAAATAGAAAATATGATACGATTGCTAATTTTTGTCCATTTTTATTTTTTTATTTTTTTTATTTTAGTTCATTTTCATTTATTTATTTATTTATTTATTTATTTATTTATTTATTTATTTATTTATTTATTTGAATGCATTAATGGAATTTTTTTTTACAAAAAGTCTGTACTTGAACACGGAAGTGAAAGTATATTAATGCGGAATTAAAATAACTAAAAAAAACCAAAACATAATGGATGTAAATACTTTCAGTATATATCAGCTTATTTCTGTCGACATGATTTCCAACGACAGAAACTTATTTCGATATGACATAAGAAGTTGAGAGAAATTCTTTTAACAATGAGATAATTGAGATGTTTGTGAGCCGCCGAATGTCGTTTGTTTTCTCCGAATACTTCGGTTTTCTCCACAATCCTTGAACTGACCGTCTTCATGTAAGTGAAAAATTCTTGGCTGAGGTGTAAAACACTATTACTCAACTCAACTCTCATTATTCAAATTGCATTATAGTACCAGTCTGTAATATGAACGTTATAATCAGTGTTTTATGATACTACAGTAGCGGTGTGCTCGAATTCAGCCAGGACCAATGTCAGGACCTAAGACATGTTGTTTTAGTTGATACGGCTGCTGCGTTTCCAAATGTCTCATTTCCAATAAATTGTGAAAAATCAAATTCTGCGCTACATGTAATCAAAGAATAAAATGAATTCATTCATGTTAACACAAGAGACAAGATTGAACTGATCGATTTGTTGCGTAAGCCGACCATAATAAACTTTTCATTGCTCAACTCTTATTGAAACTTTTTTTTTGTAACAAAGTATTTAATAGACCTATCAGTTTGTTTAAAAGTTAGCCTCATTTTCACAATCATTCTTAACTAAAATTTTAGCTAAATTTTGGCAAATCATTTCTAGGACTACAAATAAACATTAAAAAAAACCGAACATAAACCTTCATTGCTTTGGTATGCTCAACTATTATTGAAACTAAGTACCAAAGTGACCCTGTTTGTTTGGTAATAAGAAAACTAGTCGGGAGAAATATCCTAGTCCCGAGATTAACAAGCCGTTAAAGGAATCAACCCACGCCGTCCACTTATTATGCAACTTAATTATAGCTTTTCTGTAAGTTACGCTTGCGTCTTAATATAAATCATGTTTATAAAACGCTTAGTGTATTATTATGTATATACCGTTCATGTTACTCGGATGGCTTTAGAAGGGCATGTTTAAAATATTTTATGTGGCGATCCATAAATAAGCATCCAATGTATGTATTTAACAGAACATAACCGCCAAAACAAAAACAGAGCGCACTATAAACTTAATGGTCAATAAAATTTTACATCTCATTCTCTCTCTCTCTCTCTCTCTCTCTCTCTCTCTCTCTCTCTCTCTCTCTCTCTCTCTCTGTTTCTTGTAACAAAGTATTTAATAGACATATCAGTTTATTTTAAAGTTAGCCTCATTTTCACAATCATTCTTAACTAAGATTTTAGCTTATTTTGGCAAATCATTTCTAGGACTACAAATAAACATTTAAGAAAACGAACATAACTCAAATGTTTTACACTTAAAATGATCTTCAAATATTTAGATTTTTAAATATTTAGATTCTTGAATATTTTGAAATCAACAAACTTTTTACATTTTTTTGACTGATTCAAGACAAGGAAAATCTTAGTTAAGAAATGATTGTGAAACTATAGTCAGGTCGTTCGGATTTTATTATTTATGAAACATTTCTGTAACACAGAGTTCACTTATAATGATTTGTTCTTTGTTTGTCATCAATAGATAATTCTGTTGTTGAAGTCGTAGAAAAGCCTCGATTCAGTTATTAAGTTACTTGTATTACTTCCTATGATTCTTCCACATTTTCCTCTTTATTCCCATATGATCAAAATAAAAATAACCTTACTGAACCTAAAGATATGTGAATGGTCGTTTCGGCAGTACGCTTTACCAACTAACATTGATATATTTTTTCTATGTGGTTTACATCTGAAAAGATTTCGAGATCTTTTTACTTGCGATAAGCTTTTTTATTATTTATAATTATTTATTTCGAACCATGTACTTATTAAATTGTGTTTATCATATTGATTATGTTTTTATAAAATTTGACCCAAAAAAATGAATTAAAAAATTTGCAGACAAATGATTTGGATACTTTTGGGAACAAAATTGTGCACTATTTATTTATTTGTTTATTTATTTATTTATTTATTATTATTATTTTTAAATATTTCATAGTATAGGCACAATCTAGATCTTACTACAGAAAATACCATCGAACGTAAAGTTAATAATTTAAGAGATTATACTGAATTCCACTATACAATAATTTTCCTTGGCTTGAAGATGCTGGTTTTTTAAGAAGCACCACCTTCAAAAATATGATTATATATTATTCTACAACTAAATATGGTACAATAACACCAGATATCGGTTGTTAGATTCCGACAGTCATGCAATCAATACCTGGCGATTTACTGTTATTAAAATAATGCTTCTTCACTAGTAATAACTGGATCTAACAACTCATGGTATTCATTAAATTTATCATTATTATTTGGTGGATAATTTTTTCTCATGACCACCACACATGCCCTTAAGATAATTGGAAAAATCATAAACAGTTAATTTTGCATTACTTTTTTATCTTGTTTAATAATATTTTTTACAGTTTTTCCAGATTTTTCTTGGTTCAGATTAAGCAATACTACACAACTGTTTACATCGAGAAACTTATGACGTAATTTATGGGTTTTTTTTTTTTAATTTATTATTCTTTTTCGCTTAGCTTTTTAACAAAAACCAGTCCTATCATATTTGTATGAAACCTGTTATATTTGTTTCTTAAAAGTAAAAACTTATTCCTCTCCGTGTAACATTCTTCGTTATACCATTTATTTACATTAACCCTATTATTACCATTATTTACAACAAAACATTTAAACAGTTGTTCTATAAATATTCTCACAATAACAGCCGACAACTGAATCAATATCGTAATATTGGCGTGTATTCTGGATAGTTCCATTCAATTCCTGATAAACGGTCTTTAATAATTTCTCTAAATTCAGCTGTTTTATTTTCATAAAACACAGATCTGGTTTCTGTTTTATACTCCGGTTTTCTCTCCTAAATATCTTAATATTCGTGTGTATTCTGGATAGTTTCATCAATTTCTGATAATCTATCGTTGATAATTTCTCTAAATTTTGCTGTTTTATTTTCATAAAACACATATTTGGTTTCTGCTTCATACTTCGGATTTCATTCATAAATCACCCTACAGGTCAAAGAAAAAAAATCAAAAATGCATATCGCCCATTTGCAATACTATGTTTCATGATAAAACCTTTACTTATGTTAAAATTCATGGGTAAACCCACTGCTAGTTTGATCTACTAAATATCTTATTTTAGAACATTGATTACATGATTCTTTATCTCAAACAAGGCAACGTCAACAAACACAGCTAAAGAGCATGATTTCAAGAGCAATGTGGTCACTTTGTCATGCGCATCCAAGCCAAACTGCTTTTTTTATTTAAAGCCATTTTCCATCTGAGCCTGGAGTGTTATCAGACTAAGAAGCAAATTTTTCGTAATGAATACGATTGTGTCGTGCTACCGCTTACGAGGACATTTATTGGTTAGTTTGGAAATTGTACAAAGATGAAACATTTGGAAATATTAATGTTACCGGGCTGATGTGGTAAAAGAGATTTGTAAATTCCTGAAAGAGTTAAATAAATTGTTTAAAAGCTTTTTATTTCTTGGTTAGCTCTTAAGTTATAGAAGAAACAATTTCATGGTTTGCTCTACTCAGTTTCATTCGGGGACTGAAATAAATAAGAAAATTTGAACGGTTCGAATAATAATTTTTGATGATCCTTAATAGACCTTGTCTACAAATGTCACCTGTCTATAAAGGCCTCTTTGAATGCATGTCATGAGTGGCCTTTATAGACGGATTTCACTGTATATAATGTTCTTCATTTTTGTTAACATTTTTTGGTTTTCCTACAAACGTTCAACTTTATCAGAGAGAGAGAGAGAAAGAGAGAGAGAGAGATTCAACAGTTGCTCACATATAGTAATTTTGATGGAGAAAACAAATTACAACGATGAATAAATTAATTTCGGACACCATGTTATGAAGGACAGAATTGGAGTTCGGAGACTTGACATCTGTCTCCTATATATCCCTTTGGTCTAGAAATTTTGCATGACATGTAATGACGCAATGTTTTCGAGAAGAGTAACATTGTGGAAAATTGCCTCTACGTCGCGACAATTTTTATTCATATTACTATGATGGCTTAGTAGGGACATAGATAATACGTATTTGGAATTTACACTATAGTCATTGAAATTATATATGGAAATTTATACAGTATATTATCACACAAAATACTCAATTTATATTTGATGAAACGAGCTACCTGTAATATTTAACACGGTGCACTCACCTGGGTAATTATTATACAGAACCCAGAGCAACTCGAATGCAGCACACATTATTGAGTTGTATGTCTACAGAAAGCTTAGCTAGGTTAGTGCGTTTTTGCAATCGCATCAGTATTATTGTATTATTGCAGACTTGTATATATTAACTTCTTCTTCTCCTCCTCCTCCTCCTCTTCTTCTTCTTCTTCTCCTTCTCTTCTTCTTCTTCTTCTTCTCCTTCTTTTCATTTTCCTCTTTTTCTTCTTCTTCTTCTTCTTCTTCTTCTTCTTCTTCTTCTTCTTCTTTTTCTTCTTCTTCTCCTTTTGTAAATCTTTAATATTACTAATGGTCACTATGGATCATAGCATCTTTCACCTCTTAGGTTCATATCGGACTCAGGTAGATCCTAATGTGAAAAGGTTAAGTCACTAAGGTTTCTTCCAACATCCCTTAACTGACCGCTTCGATAAAAGTGAATCTTAACTGGGGATGGGGGGGGGGGTGGGTGGGGGGTAACACACCATTTATCTATTTATCCATCATTCTTTTTACGAGACGCTTGTCGAACATAGTAGAAGGTTGTACTAGCATCACTTTATGTTCTAATTCGTTCCACTCAAACGAACATAAATTATTTATAAATAAAACTATAACTCGATATAGGATATGAAGCGCTCTGTGAGTGTAGTTACGTTTATTATCGTAATATATACAAATAAAAAACCAATTCTCCGATATAAGAATTCTAAATACATTCCAAGATATCTACAAAATACAAAAATAATATATTAGTATCATTTAAGAGAAAATATGATTAGAACCAAGTAACCCTTTCAGGGAAGGTGGATGGGTATACAAGTCAAAACACATCAACTGCAGTAGAGACAGAGCTTTCGAATGACTGTATTAAATTCAAGGGGGTCAACCGTGCGAAACTGTTATGAAACCATATAAATAACAGAACGAAAAGTCTATATTTGAGTAAACGAGTTTAAGTAACAATAATAAACTTATATATGTAGTAAGAAACGAACGTCAAATGTAGTAAGCGCACGTTATCATGATGTAGCAACTTTTTTGACGCCATATGTAGTAACGGCTAGGTAACCTAAAAATTGTATAGATCATGATGGATTCGACCTTACTAATAAATTTAATAAAAAGGAAATAATGGATATATAAATAATGAACAAACCGACATAGGGACAGTTTTTCCTTAACCCCAAGTGTACTAATCATTGGTGCTTATATATATATATATATATATATATATATATATATATATATATATATATAACGACGATATAATGACGGTTTACTGTCATCATTATTCAACAAACATAACCTGAACATCTGATTCACGTATGCACCACGCATTCCAGTTTGGAAACATAATGCGATTTAAGTGCATATACACTTAAATCAGTGCCGATCAAAAAAGTTAATTAGGTAATGGAAAAACAAATGTTGTCACTGCCATACAATTAATCATAAAGATATTTGTATAAAATATACTAATGAAGTTATATGATGCTTCTATGATTAAAATGACAATATAATATAAGTAGATATAATATGTAAAAAGCCCACTTCCTTTGTATGACAATGGGATTGAAAAGCCGGATATGTAATAACGGGTTAACGGAGTTGATTTTTGCTTTTCTTGTTCAGCTTAATGCGTAGCAGTAATGGCTAATGAATCTATAGTTGAATTTTGATTAAGAATCATCCATAGTTTCGTAACAATAGATCGTAAAATCCTAATACAATGTCATCCTATTTGATGTACTCTTCGCGCTTAATTGTACGGAAGCACGGTAGGGGCATTTGATTTGTATAAATTTATTTCATTATCACAAAATCTTTTATCCGAAGCCTATTTAGTTATATAATCATAATTACAGTAGGCGTCGCGACGACCGAGGGATAAAGAAGTTAGTTTTCAAATCTCAAGGCATCTAACTATCTTGGTTTGAAGATTTTTCTCCTCGTAGGCGTTTACTGGTTGCCTTGGTAACAGTATAATGGAGGTAGTGGTTTGTGATATTTATCTGCTACATTGGACTCTAAAGGACGCTATTTATGCGCACTAGTGCAATGCAGACCAAAAACTCTAGCGCATTTACGCACCAAATAAACTTGTGTTAAAATTAATCCTTCAGATGAATAAAAAATGTCTTGTCATGAATAACAGGGTTCGAACCCACAACCTCCTACCGCTGTGGTACTTAAAAGCGTCTCATTGCATTTCCTGAAAATCATGACGGACAAAAACACGTTGTCTGCTGTCCTTAATATTGATTTACAAAAAAAAGGGTTTCAAGCAAGTAGATGTCGAGGAACATGATAGAATCCTAAAAAAACACCAGTCCTGTTTGTCAGTCATATAATAAAACAATTACTGACTTTTGATGAGGTTAATACAAGGATTTATGACCCATCAAAAGTCAATATTTGTATGATGTTGAATTGATACTTTTTACTCGGCATCATCAATGCAATATCTTTTTAGCAATGTCAGTTGACATCTTTTGAACTTGTGACATAAAATGCGATTTTTTTCATATGCCTACTGGTTCTTATCAGCTGTTTTAAAGTGTTATTAAAACCTTTGTTGTATTTGGTTTTACATCAATTAAAAGTCTTATTGATATTATTATACCGTACATTTTCTTCACACGAAATATCTTAAATAATTTTGATGAGAATTTAAACAATAATTTACTCATTCATTGAACCAAACATTCACATACTCAATCGCTCATTCACTTACTTACTCATTTATTACTCACTTATTCACTAACTCACATACTCACTAACTTAATGTCACTCATTTACACACATTCTCTCTCTCTCTCTCTCTCTCTCTCTCTCTCTCTCTCTCTCTCAATCTCTCTCTCTCTCTCTCTCTCTCTCTCTCTCTCTCTCTCTCTCTCTCTCTCTCTCTCTCTCTCTCTCTCTCTCTCTCTCTCTTGTACTTACTCATTCTCTCTCTTTTATTCACTAACCTTTTCACTCGCAGACCTATCCACTGATTCAAATACCCACTTACTCACTCTCACTCACTCACTGTCATTTAATTATTCATTCACTCAATCACTCACGCATTCACTCACGCAGCAACACACTCATTCATTTACCCACTCACTCACTGTCACTCATTCATTTATTCACTCACTCACGCATCAATTTACACACGCACACACTCGCTCTCTCACCCACCCACTAACTTACTCGCACATTGCTTTAAATCAGGTCTATGAGTGTCAACTTTTTATTTAATGTCGTTCAGGAGCTATGGCTTAGTAGTTCAATTGTGGTCATTTTAGCTATTTTGCGATAAATAAAATCCCCAATAATTTCTGCTCGAATTACGTTACTTGAAAGACGATTTATTTAATGCAGTTTAACGTATCAGTCAAGAGTATTTACTTTTAACGATACTTCACCAGCTATAATTGAAGTGGTAGAAATGTTTTCCTTTTCAGTTCGCTGAGGGCAATGTGGAGGGAAGGAACTTTAACGCACCACGCCTGTCGTGGCACGGGGAATCAGTTTTTAAAGTCTCCTACAAAGGACCTAGTGACTTTCATTTCTAAATACCGAGTGCTTAGCAAAAGAACAGTCAATACCATTTTTCAAGTCTTGGTTAGACCCGGTCGGAGTTTAATCCCTGACTTCCCACGAGACTGTGGTTCTTCGTTATCCCTTTCTCTTTTCAGTTATTTCAGTTAAAAACATTTCGCAAATATATCCTGTTTTATATCCCTTCCTTGGAAAACGAGGCCGTGGCTCTGCCATATCCCTTTCATGCATCCATACAATTGTAATAAAGAGTATTTTGCTTTTTGTTTCAACTTAATGCTTCTCGATAAAACCTTTTTAATCCATTAAAGAAATACATTCTTTTGAAAATTAAATGAATGAATGAAATCATTTATATTCATTTATAAAATGTTCCTTTTTCATTGAATATACCAGTATCGGTTTAATATTAAAATCCATTATGCCGTGAATCGACATCTTTAGGAGAATTTTCACTTTTGTTTATCTTTTATACAAAATTTAATCTTCGTTGTTTTAAGACAACCAATGATCTTAAGCCTGTTTATCATCAGTTACCTATGTGAGAAAAACAGGAGTGTCATAAAGACAATCGTACACATAACTAACTGAACTAAGTAAAATGCATTACAGAATTTTACTACTGATGTGTTAGTATGTACGCAACGAATATTTGTTATATTTCTCGTGCACCGCCTCGGTGTCTCAGAGGTAAAGCTTCACTGGCCGCCTTGAGGAGGTCGTGGGTTTCGTACCCCGGTCGGGTCAAACATAAAACAAAACTTTGAAATACTGCTTCCTCGTCTGGCGTTCGGTATTATAGAGATAGGGTATTGACTGGTTGACCCGGTGCCATGATAATGTGACTAGGGGAGGGGGTTAGTATTCATGGGTGCAGCATACTGAGCTCGGTTAGCTAGCACATGAACAAATAGTCACCTACGTGTACGATAGCACGAGGGACACCATATCACGCACTTTCAACTTCTTGCAAACACAATCTTGTTCTCAGATTTACAATATACAAGTCACCGAAAACATGACACACCAAAATAACGAAATAAGAAAACATGGTACACGACAAAACAAAATACCAAGAACATTACACAACAAAAACAAATCAGAAAACAGGACAGGACACAAGACACTAAACCAGAAATCAGGACACAATTCACAAAAAACATGACACAGCATAACACAAGAATAAAGCCAGATTACCGAAAACGTGACCCAACGAAACAACGAAATCAGAACACAGGATCCAAGACACTAAACCAGAAATCAGGACACAAGACACTAAACCAGAAATCAGGACACAATTCAAAAAAAAACATGACACAGCATAACACAAGAATAAAGCCAGAGTACCGAAAACATGACCCAACGAAACAACAAAATCAGAACACAGGATCCAAGACACAATAATAAAGCCAGAGTTCAAAAATATTACACAACAAAACAACTACATCAGACAAAAATAGAAAACACAAAATAGATGTCACAACTACATCAAAAAAGGCACAAGACAAAAATACATGACATAGCATATCACCAGAATAACGCTAGAGTACAAATCATGACACAAACAGAGAAATCAGAAAACAGGATACACAGCAAAAACAGGGGACAAAAGCGTGACACAACGAATCAAACTAACTTAGGAAACAAGATAAAAGAGAGTAGCCAGTAAATCAATAGAATCAGTACCGTAACTACCTATGAGGCAACCGAGGCAACTGCCTCGGTAAAAATTTAACCAAGTACTTTTTCTCACAAAAGTGATATGAAAAATCCGGGTTAAACGATTGACCTATATTTGTCTGATACCCGCCCACACACAATTTAAACTTTAAGCTATCCCCTAACCTTGATTACGAGGTTTAGTGGTGTGGTTAAACAAGTTTTCATGGCCCAAAACCATCTAACTTATTTTATAACAGCTGGTCTAGTTTTGAGCTTTCCTATTATACTGTATTACAATACCTTCCTTACATGTGAAAGATGTAAAACATTGAGACTCTGTTGATACTGTATGTCAATATATATTTATATATAAATTGTTCTTCAATTCTTGCCTCGGTTTATTTAAGGGCCTAATAACGGTACTGAAAATAACACAACAAAACAAACGAGTTAAAATAAGAACTAAAAGAAATACATGTAAAAGCAATTTAAGAATTTTTAGCATAATAAAGATATATCTGGTCCGCAAAATTTAATTTGCAGTTTTAACGAGTTTTTAATTAATTAAAAACGACAATTTTCATTAATAAATAGATACAATGTCATTAACATAGTCGTGCATCAGTAAATAAAATATTTGTATTAATAATTAAACAAACATATCAGTCCTTGTCAAAACCACAATCAAAAAAAACAAAACCAAAGTAAAAACTTTGAATTGCTGGCAAAATTAATTATGCACGTAAACTTCCATCAAGGAAGTGAGGCTGGGTACTCCGGAAGGGTAAGCACCTCCTGTCTAGCTAGCTACACCCGTCACGTGCAAGTCAATTTTGAAAATGAAAGGAACAGAGAAGTCAAATATATCCAGTATAAGTTTGGATACAGTGACTACATACTTACCAACAATTTTGTGATGACGGCCATAAAACTTTTCAAGGGCCTTGATTAGCCTAGGGCTTGCAATATTCGTGACTCAACAATTAAACTGTAAGCAGTTTGCTTCGTTGTAGAAAGTCGTACAAGCTCTTCCATAACGTATTAACTGTGAAACATATACACCATACGCAGAAAAAAGCATGAATTATACATTTGTATATTATATAAATTATATGATTGATTGGTCGGGCATTAACGAGAACTTGTATGTTCTTTAACCGTTAACGTTGCATCAGCAATTCTTCAGCTATTCGTGCTGAGAGCAAGGTTTATTAATTTTGCAAAGAAATAACCAAAGAATAAGTCCCTGTATGTATGAGATGTGAGAGTTTGCATTATGGTCTGCCTTGTACAATTATGTACTACGTGTGAATTTTTGTTAGGTGCTAGCTCACCGAACCAGTATGTCGCAGACAAAGCATAGTACTCCCTCAGTTACATTCTCCAGGCTCCTAAATCACTCGATACTCTTTCATCCTAATAACGAGATCCAGACAAGAAAGCGGTATCTCAATATTTCAAATTTCAAAGTATTATAATTATATATATAACCCCAGCAGAGTTGGAACCCCCGACCTCCCGCTCTCCGGGGCGACGCTCACCTATTAGCCACCAAGGCGGTATTTTTATTGATGGGTAGATAAATGAAGATTAAGAAAATTTTAAAATGTTTGTCGTTCATGTTTTACAGGAAAAAAAACGTCTCTATAAAAATAATAATATATGACAAACCTAATCCAGGTATTATCTTGTGTTTTATTTTTCTAATACGTTTATAGACGGTAAGATCGTAATGTACATGCCTTGTACACGTGATTGAAAAGCATAAATAACAAGAATATATACTTGCGGGCAAGTATATGTCTGCGTATCAGCTCTCTAAAGTGGTGTTTCATATAGCGCAGGAAATTCCAAAAAATAAGATAGAACTCTAAAATTATTGGTTTTAACCGGATTTCTCCGGAGTTCTTCCGAATTCTAAAAAAAAAAAAAACAGTGAAGAAACGACCTTCCCATGGTCAATCCCTACCAGCTGACAAAATTTTAACTTGATCGAATAAGAAACGAAGGAGGAGATGCCTCTGAAAAAATATAGCAGAATCGATGGAGAATAATAATAATAATAATAAAGATTGTAACAACAAGGTGTCTGCTGATACGCAGACATAACTAAATAATCATCTCTATACTTTATACTTTGTATTTTTTAAAAAAAACAAGGAATTTTCCTTAAACTTATTCAGATTATAATATTTGGTTAAAGCTGCATTAAGTTTTCCAAGTAAAAAATTAAAACGGTGTTGATCTAATAAATGATGTTCCTAATGAACAATGTTACATTTGGTTCAGCGATAAAAGCTCGAGTAAATACAGAAATAAATGTAATTTCCCGGCGAGATGTAGCCTGTGGGATCTAATTTTAGAACATGGTTACGTCATAAAAAACCGGGTCATTTAAATACAACTAACAAAACGGTGAAATACGATAAATTAAACACAGAACTTTTTTTAATTTGTCATTTGTGACTTAGTAAGGGATACATAACACCATTTCGAATACATCTGACGGAAAATTATTACAATTTATCAGGTTTCACCTTCGATTCATTAGGAATTCCCGTACATCCGTGCGCATGCTCCAAGCTCATAATAATCATCGTTAAACATTGACCAATCCGTTAGAGCATACGGTTTATTTACAGCTAAAAGGAATGAAATTTTACAAAAGAATCTCATGGGCCGTGATTAGAAGTTATCTATTTTTTTTTTAAAAAAATATATATTTTTAGAAAATCAAAAAAAAAAAAACAAAACAAAAACAAAAACCAAAAAAAAACGGTAAAATTAAAAAAATTAAGGCAGCTTTAAACGTTGTTTCCAGACTGCAGTTTCACATTAACTTAAATCTGACAAATTTCAAATCTCAATAATTTCGTTAAATGTTAAGTTTTTCTAGAATTTTACGTGTTGTTTTGAAGATCAGTAAAAGCTTATAACATTTGTTTTTAATTTTGTCAAAATTGTTCATTTACAAATTAAATAGAAACTGCCATTTTTTTCTAAATTTAATATAAAGAAAAACTTAGTAAAGAAATGATTTTGCAACTTGGATCAGAGCCTTAATTTTAGTTGCCGAAGCCTGTTTTAAGAACCTTCTATTAAATTTTAAATATTTACATTAACTTATTTGGGTGTAGTTATTTTCAGAATCTTTTAAGTACTTGTGTTATCAAAAATGGCTAAGTAAGGATTCTTAACTATCCCTCTATAATATGGTGACCCGTGAGGTTTAATTTCAGTTATATCTTACTTTTTCCTTCGGTAATCGTCTTTGGTGGATAATGGAAGAAACCCCTTTCGAGAGCAAGGAGATAGGGGTTCTAACCCCGGCCGGGTCATACATAAGACTTTAAAATAAGGATACTGCTTCTTTGGAATTTGGACAGTGTTTTGACAGGTTCACCAGGTAGTACGCTCGTCTGTGGCATACTATCTCAGTGAGCTAGCACTTTAAAAAGCTCGCTTGAGTCGATAGTATAGGACATGTCAAAGTAAATACTCCCGGATCTAACGCATACATAAACTTGTTTTTGATCCTTGGAGATTAAAAACCCTGCTCTCGACGCGATGGAATAGCTGAAAAATTGCTGATGCGACGTTAAACAAGATTACAACCAATGATAAATAACCTAACTTTTCTTTGATCTTACCGCAACAGTAACGTAACTAGGCCCTTAAATAAACCGAGGCAAGAACTGAATTTCAGTCTATATATATATATATATATAATGACATACAGTACCAACAGTCTCAATGTTGTACATCTTTCACATGTAAGGAAGGTATTATAATAGGAAAGCTCAAAACTAAACCAGCTGTTGTAAAATAAGTGGGATGGTTTTGTGTTATGGAAACTAGTTTAACCACACCACTAAACCTGGTAATCCAGGTTAGAGGATAGTTTACAAGTTAAAATTGTATGTGGGCGGGTATCAGACAATAATAGTTCTATCGTTTCACCTGGATTTTTCATATCACTAATGTGAGAAAAAGTACTCGGTTACATTTTTAACGAGGCAGTTGCCTCGGTTGCCTCATAGGTAGTTACGGTACTGCGCAAAACGAAAATGCGAAAACGATTAAGTGATTTGCACGAACTTGCAATAGTTTATTTGACAAATAACTTCAGTGCCCTAAGAGTCAATTGTATTCTAATCTCGGCCGCGCTCTACCAAGTAATCACGCTTTGATAGCGCCGCTTTTGTGTATTTACCGATGAAAACTGCGATAGTGCTATAACTATAATTTTTTTTTTAAATTTTAGAATAAAAAAATTTAAAAATTATCATAAGATAACTAGCTGTTATTTATAAAATTTCGAATATTTCATTTAAAATATTCCAAAAATT
This sequence comes from Tegillarca granosa, assembly GCA_029721355.1. NCBI lineage: Eukaryota > Metazoa > Mollusca > Bivalvia > Arcoida > Arcidae > Tegillarca > Tegillarca granosa. The sequence goes on from CM056605.1 coordinate 28,915,830, forward strand.
TATAACTTGACACGATGAAGAACGTTTAGCTTTACAGTAAGACAACTGCTGTCGCATTTCCGCTGTCTGCCGGGTAAACACGCTTACAATGCGTCGCTTTTTTATTAACAGATGGAAGCTGCTCCCAACTGAATACCATACTAAATGATATATAGATGCAACTCCGACTATTTTCGTCTATCATTAAACAAGAATAAAAGTGTACGTGTATTAAATAGATTTCTAAAAGGGCGTATATTTGAAGTAATAAACGTCGGCCTATTCTAAATGTTAAACTTCAGACGTATCCGTCACAGGGATGGTATCTATTAGAGGCTATGTAAAGAAATCAAACATGGCAATCAATCGTATTTTCTCTTCCAAACAACGATTTGAATCATTCTTAATTATATCTTTTTAGACTTTATAAAGTGTTTTATGGATTTTTCATTGAGTGGTGGATTTCTCGTGTGTGTGTGTGTGTGTGTGTGTGTGTGTGTGTGTGTGTGTGTGTGTGTGTGTCTTTGTGTCTGTCTGTGTGCGATGTGTGTTTAAATATGAATCAAATAATCTGATGATGGCCAAGTGGTTAAGGCGTTAACTGTGGTTTCGATCCCGGTCAATGGCAAGTGAGATTGGTTTTTCCTTGTCTTGGTGCTAATATAATGGATGAACTGATGGGTCTTAACTTTAGCAAATTTTGCAATCTCTTTTTGAATTACAGATGAACTTTTATGGTGAACTTGACTTATAACAGATGTTACAAGCTTGAAGTGATCATCAAAATGACACCTTAAACTCCTGAAAAACTAAACAATATACCAAATTATCAAGATTTCATATTTGCAAGATTTACGTTAAGCAAAATTTCAGTTAAGGAGTGATTGTGAAACCGGGACCACCATTATTACATCTATTCGCGGCTAGAAAATGTTTAAAAATATAACAGTATATATACATGTATTAAAACAATAAATTGATGTAAATCTAAATACAATATTTTATTTTAAAACTACTGTCTGATTCACGTCTGCCGTAGCACTAGTTTTTCAAGGTTTTAGAAGAGATATCAAAAAAAAATTGTAGAATGCCACATACCGTAAGATGTATTTCCGGAATGAGTGTTTGTGTTTTTCCCATATCGTAAGGATTTTAAAATGCTCTGCATTTTATACTCCAGCTAAGATGGCATTTAGTTTGGTGTCAGTTAATAACGACAAAATGCATACGTCATAACGGTATGTGGCATTCTACAAATTTTTTGATATCTCTTCTAAAACCTTGGAAAACTAGTGCTACGGCAGACGTGAATCAGACAGTAGTGCTTAAATGTTAAAGACCGTTTATATCACAGATAAGTTATAAATGAATGAAAATTTATATTTTATTGTAACAATATAAAGGTCTATGTCATATATTTCGACTATACAGCCTTTATAATTTAGAACTCCTTTAAATGATTCCATTCACTTGCACAACCATTTCAGAAATAATATTTTTACACATATAATATGGTGACGTCATTTGAATAAGATGATGTCATAGATGAATTATTAAATTTAAATTATTAATTTATTACAGGAAATATTTATAAAATATTTGTAACTGATTAACTATGACGTGATTAATGAAAATTCAGGAAATATTTGTAAAATATTTGTAACTGATAAACTATGACGTCATGATAAATTACAGGAACTATTTGTAAAATAAAGAGCAAACTGGAAAGCAAAACAGTAGTTAAAATGTTAATGATGCATATATGTGACGCGCCACGACAAAAGGAACAATTCAGCCTTTACGTCACAATAAGAAAAATTGACGTTAAACAACATCGATTTTTGGCGGAGTGTCTCAACGTAGGTTTTTTTCTTCTTTTTTTTTTTTTTTTTTTTTTTTTTTTTTTTTTTTTTTTTTCTCTCACTGAAATTAAGTGAAGTTCATCGTTCCTATCCGTTGCTTTCTTTCTTATCATGTTGTTAATCACGGTTTAATGGAAACAAGTATTTGCAAACAAAGACAAAAATATTTGCATGATGATTTTTTCCCATAAAATATTTTTACAACTCCATTATTAATTTGGGTCGGTAGTTATTCCCAACAGAACCTCGATGAGTCGATCCGTAATGTAAACAAATAATTAACTGACTCTTCATGGACCATCGGAATGTCAGGATATCAAATAGCGAATTAAATGATCTCAAATTGTGTTTTTTCCTCAGAATGAAATCGCTATTAATGATTCAGCATTAAAGTTTATATTTTAGCTACGGACCACCATTGTTGTCATAGTAAACAAATGATGCGTGTTATCCCGGTTTTGAATCAAAACTTGCATCACACTGTATAATTTGCAAAAAAAGAACATTCTAAATATTGCTTTGTACAAAATTTACAGCTCCAAAAACATTTCAAAATAATCATGGAACAACTCATGATCGATTTATCATTACCCGTTCGTTAAGACTTTATTAAACGGTTGCTAGAAATATCACTTCATAGTTCAAAGTAGTGACTCGATATGTATCATGGTTTAATCAAACCATACTTTGTTCTTCGCAGTTCTTGTGAAAAGCCAAACAAACTTAGCATTACAGTTTTTACATTTAAGAGGCCCTGGAAAGGTCAAGTAATTGATCTTTTGAACAATTAATAGATTAATTATTTTTTCTATTTTATATTTATGTTATTTATTTATTTATTTATTTATTTATGCATTCATGCATTCATGCATTTATACATGTACTTATTTTTATTTATTTCATTTTATTTTATTTTATTTTATTTTATTATTTATTTATTTATTTTATTTATTTATTTTATTTTATTCTATTATATTATATTATATTATATTTTATTTATTTTATTTATTTATTTTATTTTATTTTATTTTATTTTATTATTTTATTTTATTTATTTTATTTTATTTTATTTTATTTTATTTTATTTTATTTTATTTTATTTTATTTATTTTATTTTATTTTATCTTATCTTATCTTATTATTTTATTTTATTTTATTTTATTTTATTATTTTATTTTATTTTATTTTATTTTATTATTTTATTTTATTTTATTTTATTTTATTTTATTTTATTTTATTTTATTTTATTTTTTTTATTTTATATTTTATTTTATAATTCCATTTCATTTATTGGCAAGAACATTTTCAATGAATAAAAAAGTTTTTTTTTAACCGGATAAGTAATGGTTGAATGCCCAGGACCAAGGCAAGACAGCTTTCTTCAACAAATAGGGGAATGTAGGAGATTGATAAGCAATGAGCATTTAAATACTGGTAAAGTATCATGTGGTGTTGTTTCACGCCGCATCAGCAATTATTCGTTAGGCTTTTCGCGACGAGTGCAACATTATTAATCTCTCAAGTTCGTGTTTGTGTAAAATATGTGTATAATGGTCTAGCGTGCAATCTGGGCGACTTTTTGTTAAAGTGCTAGCACAATGGGTCAGTATACCACAGACATGTATATCACTCCCCCACTCACATTATCTTGGTACCTTTCAACCCATCGATACTCTGACCTGCGAGGGAGCAATATCTCAATTACATGTATTAAAGTCCTATGTATGACCCAGTCAGAAATTGTCCTTTATAATTATTCATTTCAAGGAAATTGATTATAGTTAATCTTTTAAGAAAAAAGATAACTCCCTGTAGTGTTAAAATTTTTATCAAATAAAATCTCATATCACCAACTGAAGGGAAAGGATATGATTAGCGATCAAATATATATTTATAAATTTGTTTTACAATTTCTTTTGCGTTCGGACTTACTACGTCATAACCTTTGTATTCCGGGTGTCTTAATTGACTGGTTACACATACGTGTAGATTTATTATGGAAAGAATTGCGCATGTGGCACAGTAAGTGTTGACATAATGTAAAGGCCCGTTCCTACTGCATTACGTATGCAAAGGGGATGTACATTGTAGAAAAAGCTTGCCACCCGTTGGAAAACGCCATGCATCCGTTGTGTACCCATCGCATGTATGTACGTGCTTCATACGTCCCTATCCATCGAGCATCCGTCCATTGCGATTTTGTCCAAAATAAAAAAATCAAACTTTTTTTTCCATTCTATTTTTTTTTAAATGTTCGCCCTTTTTTATATTTATGGAGCGTATGAAAACGGATGGATCGAACCCCAAATTTTTCTCGTCCGCAGTGTCCAATTTGCATAGGTTTTTTGTCTATCGGCCAGTTGGACCGGTCCTTAACAAGGATGGTTCTTGTTAATGCGACTGGTATAACTGTAATCGTTTTTTGCTTTCGACTTTAAAGCTATAAAGGAAATACAACAGTACCAGATTTTCAGAATTAAAAATGCAATCCAGAATTTGTATATGTTAAAGGAAGTTTGATTTAATGAACAATGTGTTTGATTGACCAAATAATAAGTCAACCATTATAACCGTCCTTACTGGCAGAGCGACCACCTCTCGAGAGCATGAGGTGGGGGAAGAACTCAAACCTGGTTCATATTTAGGACTTTTAGATCTAGCTTCTTTGCCTGGCGCTCGATCAGCTAACACCTTACCAAAAATTCGCACTGTATGGGCTCTATCTAGTACACGCATGCAATAATTCACACTCGCATATCTCCGGCAACCACATTCTTGTTCTTAGTTTAATCTATAGAGATTAATAACTTCGGCCTTAGCCCAAATAACTGAAAAACGTTTTTATGACTATTATGACTTTAAACATCATCACCACAACAACCAAAACGATATAAATACAGAAGCAGGATTAAGCTTATACAGAAAAAATTATCTGTATAGATATACCTGGCCAATAGTACGTCCCTAGTTTTAAGATGTAACATATAAACGGATTTTGATGAGTTTTGGTGTGACATGTTTGACGCAATATATTTCATGCTTATAAGTGTCATAGAAGAATGAAATCTATGAATTTTAATTACTCACATAAAGAACATTTATTTTCAGGAAAAATCTCATTTTCGAAAAATTTGTCGAATTGTACCTTTTGTCGTGGCGCGTCACATATAGTACTATAATTTTTGATATTTTGAAATATTTTGAATAAAGTTATTTGTACTGGTTCCAAAGTATTCCAAAATTGGAGTTATATTGTTATTTTAAAATGGATTTCCCATCAGGGAATGAATATTAAGAAAGTTATATTTATTTTTATTGAACAAGTTTTATTTCCCGAAGGACGTTTAAAAATTGATGGTAAAAAAATCCTGCATTGATAATGCTGAATAAAAAGTATTCCTCGTTGGTGTAAAAACTACACAATCCAGCAAAATGTGCTTGACAGCTTGTTGACCTTGACAAGGGTTGCGGAGATTGTTGTCACTTTAAAATATTGTGTTCAAGATTCTATCACTTTATCGAGGTGGTCAGTTCTTGGACGGTGAATGAAATTGGGATACCGGAGAAACCCACTGACCTTCGCCGGGTTAAAGAAAGTCATATATTAGGATCGATTGTGAAATCGTTTGAGCCTAGTTATTTACAATTAATTCTGGGGTCTTTCGGGGGTTAGAATTCGATGTACATGTATGACACCATGATCAATCAAGACATAATTGGTTAAAAATTTTATCGCGTCGCCCAATATAAATTTTAATGACTCCATATATTTCCGTATTAGGTCACTAAATCACTGTGTAACTAATATTATCTAGCCGTAGGAAACTTGATTTTTCAATTAAAATTCATTATTTTAAATTCATTTTAAAAATTATTAAAATTTATTTTTAAATAACACGGAATTTTATTCCATTGTGACGTGACACGAAATTGAACTCTGTTGTAAAGTGACATGGAATTCAATCTATTGTGACGGGACACGAAATTTTCCTCTAATGTGATCACGGTGACACAGAATTTAACTCTGTTATGACGTGACATGGAATTGCAATATATTGTGACGTGACACGGAATTTTACTCCATTGTGACGTGACACGGAATTTTCCTCTATTGTGACGTGACATGGAATTTCGATCTATAGTGACAAGACACGGACTATTTCTCAATTGTGACGTGACACGGAATTTTCCTCTATTGTGACGTGACCGTGATGGAATTTCAATCTATAGTGACATGACACGGACTATTTCTCTATAGTGACGTGACACAGAATTTTACCCTTTTCTGTCCTGACATTGAATTTCAATCTTTTGTGACGTGGCATGGGATTTAAATCTTTTGTGACGTGACATGGAATTCGAGTCAATCTATTGTGTTGAGACATTAAATTTCACTATTATGACATGACACTGAATCACACTTTATTGTGACGTGACATGGAATTTCGATCAGTATAGTGACATGACAAGGACTATTCCTCTATTGTGACGTGATAATGAAGTTTTAACTTTATTGTAACGTGACATGGATATTTTCTCTATTGTGACGGTGACATTGAATTTCACTCTGTTGTGACATGACATTGAATTTCATTCTATTGTGATATGACATTGAATTTCTCTCTATTGTGACATGACATTGAATTTCACTCTATCATGCTCTATTGTGGCGTGATACTGAATTCAGGTTCACTTTGAATTGTGAAAATGAAAGTTTCTGCTGTTGGAGTCGCTGTGTTTGTGTTAGTGAATTATCTTTAATTTTAACAGAAAAAAAATCATCCAATTAACTTTAATTAAATTTGATATTTCTTGATTACTTGAATCAGCGACATTTTAAACGGTGTGTTGCTGGTTGAATATAGTTGTTAACTGAAAATCGCTATGCGTTTCCAACATATATTTCTAGTCGTTTTCCACGGTTTAAATTTAACAACTAGAAAATACAAAAATACACCATAATCAAATGCATATCAATACTTTTTAACGCCCCGGTACGTTCCTGTCATTTTGGACACTCATTTAATTTGGAAGTCCGATCGAATTGTTATTTTTCTAAAAATTATTTTCAGAGCATATTATAATTTGTCAAAGGGGAACAACTCAGGAAAAATACTCTTTAACAATGGAAATCACAAAAGCAGTAAATATAAATTCAAAATGGAGTCATAATTTTTTTGTTTCCTTGTTACAGTTTAACATTTTGATCAAAATCGCGCCTTACTTTGATCAGACGACATAAACAGTGGTATTTTAGAGCATCCATCAGATAGGGTGAAACAGCTGCAATGGTAGTTAATGACTTGTTAGATATACAAGGTTATTTAGAGCTAATTTCGAAACGGTTACTCAGTTACTAATTATAGTAATGCCTACTAATGGGCTTACACACAAGTCCTGCAGACTCAAAGATGTTAAATCTACATTGAAAACTCCACTGTATGACAAAATTAACTGAGGAGTCAAACGTATACTTTATTTTGAAGATACACATGATGATATCGGGCGATATATTTTTGTTTTGCATACATGTATCTGTCATTCAGTTATATTGTGACAGTCATAGCACTACTAACAGCACTCCATTACACTTCCATTGTCAACGTCTGTATTTCCATTTTTAGATTTTTTTTTGCTGATCCAAGTGCCAGTCACAACATACTATCTGAAAAAAAACTCCCAAGTAGCCATCAATGTTGTCAAGTTTTACATGATTCTGTTTTTTATTAGCATCAACCCTCAACATGTAATAACACTCAGATTTTTGGTAGATAGATAGTGATGTCACGATTATCACAGATGGTTGATTGTGGGTCTTTGTCAGGGCAGCAATCCTAATAATCAATCACAAGATAATCGATTATCGCCCAGTGATTTTGCTATGGTTTTTAAAAACTACCTTCCACCTTTCAAATTGGGAAAATTTAGACCCTTTTTATGTCGCATATTACGCTCAGAATTTTGAAATTCATTGCATAGATTTTATATTGTGACAATATCTAACATTTTTTGTCTGTCAGAACAGTTTTGGACAACTGGATTTAACTTAAACTATTTGACTGTGTGCCACTGTTGCCTTTTGGGGAATTTTAGTTGTCAAATTGGGAAATTCTAGTCTTATTTCTCAAGGGGAAACTACCTTTATTCGGTAGTAATTTTAGGCAAACAAAACCACTGTCGCCAATGTCGGTGGGTAGTTTCCGGATTGTAGTCAAGTCCATTTCCTTTTCAGATCTTGCTACTAAAAACAAAAATAGCAGACGGTGGTCAAATGATATATTCATATCCAGACAATTTTTACAATAGTGAGATGCTTTAGCCACTGTCACTCTATCAGGACAAGGAGCTGTCTGACCTTTAACTTACAATCACTAAGCAAGAACATTTGGTTTTCACAATAAAGGTATTTATTCAGCTTTATTTGTGGCTGAATACTGCTGTACAATTACTAAATAATTCTGATTATTAATCGACTAATTATACCTCTCCAATTATCAATTATTAATTTTTGTCGGATTGGACATCACTTTAGATAGATGATAAATGCAGGTGTAGATGCAACTGCTTTGCTTTTTAACTGCTAGCTATAAAAATCATCAATAACCATGGTTGAAACTTTCTGGTCTAATATTAGGAACTAAGGTAACTCCCACATCTCATGACTAATAGCGACTTCTCTAATATCACAACTTGAATCCACAGTAGGATTGAGTGCCAACAGTGTTTGAATTGAAGGTAAATGTTCTACTTATTGAAACACCATTTGGACATTTTCAGAGATCTGTCAATACATGTACATGTACTAAATTTTCGAGTTATTTTGCACGATAGTTATGACCAATGAAGGTCATCTGTTAATAACATATTCACTGTTTCTATTGTATACAGAAATCACGTTTAGCATGTCTTGCCCAATAACTACATTTCTCTGTGATATAATTTATATAGGTATCAATTTTCTACAACTTTACCTATAGATGGCAAGTTTTTTAAAATGAATATAAGTGAAATAATCTTGACCAGGATGTGAAACCCTGTCAATTTACTTACTATGTTTAATTAATCTATTTGAGTATAAATCTCAAAGATAACTAATTCAGTTACTTGATATCGGATCTATTTTTTGTTTTAGAAAATATGGCAGAAGATTCATCCTCAAAGCAAGAGAACCTGGTGTCCAACTCAGGAGATAGTGCGGTTGCCAGATTGTTACTGGCATCTTCCATGGCCCAACAGGACTTGTTAACCAATAATGTCCCTGATATCAATGCCAACCAAGAATCTGAAACTGGATGATAATATAGTCATACCTGTGTCTTTATCTACAAATCAAGAAACAAATCTCAGACCAGATGATATGTCATCATTAGATATAAATCATAATGATGTACAAGACATAGCTCCACAAGTGTCATCATCACCAAGCTTTTCACCAAATCCATACAATGACCATAGATCACCTTCACCCTCAACCCACAGCTCTTCCCCACCAATACTGACTTCTGAAGTAAACTGTGAAGAGAATCCATCTATAAATAATGATGGGGACACTGTTACAAACTTTTTAAGTGAACAAAGAACTCTTGACCAAATGAGATTAGGATCAATGAGCCATAACAATGACACAACTAGTTATATGCTGCCCGATTCTTCACCAGAAGATATACCAGATGATGTGGTTAATGGCTTACCAAACAGATTCTACAGATGTCGGTTTTGTAATTTTTCAGCACCTACTTACACACAACTTCAATTACACATGCCAAAGCATGGAGGTACAGTTAGTTTTAATTTGCCTGAATGTGAAAACAGGCTTTAAAAGATTATGTCACAGCCCAAAATGTCTGCATTTAATGTTGGGTCAATTGAATTTAAATATTAGATTATCATCCAGTTTGGACAAAAATTTTGGGGTGGTTGGGAGGGTTTTATTTTTTTATTTTTTATTTTATACGAACACTAGCACTCTCACATGGTTGACATCTACATCGGCAATAGGGCCCTTTTTGTCTATATTGCTGCTTATTAAATTATTGTACACCTCCACTAACTGTTGCGTGTCTGCTATATTTGCCCCATACCATGCCCGTAATTCTTTCGGACCCCTGGCGAGATGCAGAATAAAGAAAACCATGCTCTATCCGTAACATGTATAAAGCTACTTTCAATTTCAACCTCGCACTTCCAGTTTTTACGGGAGTGCTTAAAACCCTTTTCTGAAATGCCAGGGACTTGACATAACTCCAGAACAGACTTTAAATACACCTGGGATGGGAAATGAAAATAAAATGACTTGGGGCGGCACATTTTCAGTGGGAAGGGCGGGGATAAGAATCTACCAATTAAGTTGAATTGGCCTTACAGTTTCTGATTTAATGTTATTGATGAACAGCTATGCCTGAATGTGCAAACATGCTTTAAAAGATTATATCATACCCCAAATTTCAGCAATTTATGTTACAGTTTCTGATTCAATGTTTTTGATGGAGTGAGTTGAGTAATGGTGTTTAACACACCAGTCAAGAATATTTCACTTATATCGAGATGTCACCAGCTAAAAGTGAAATCACAGAATTTTTGCCTGTGCATTGCACTGATGGCATTCTGCAGCAGGATTTTTTATTGTGCCATGCCCATGACGTGGTTTGTACCTTGTTTATTTTAGATTCCCATCCAAAAGAACTGTGTCTTTTATTTTGTATTGTCGAGTGCTTGACAAAAGAACAGTCACCACCCACTTTCAGGTCTTGGTTCAGACCTGGTCAGGGGTTTAAACCCATGACCTTCCACTTATGGAGGGAGCACTCTACCAACTGCGCTACCACAGTGATTTTGATGGACAAATTGTGCTGGAAAGCTATGTTGTTGTTCTGATGATATGAGTGGTATCTGGTGTTATATTTTGTCTAACTTGATGATTGTAGGATAAAGATGCATCATACAAGGTTTATTTAAACTGATGTATTCATAACAAGTAACTCTGTTTATATTATTCTTTCATGTATAACACTTTTTTGTTTTGGAATTTTTGTGAACAAGAAGTAATATATATAAACATGCTTCAAGAAACTTAACAGTATCAGTCAGATAAAGACTTGGGTCAGGTATTATTGTTCAAACCAGGCAATTAATGTTGTTGATTTAGAAATGGCATCATTTGCATGGTCTTTATTTTCGTACCAAAAAACTTTGATTTTGATGAAGTTTTTATTAAAATGCTGTTTTCAGAAAAGAATTGCTATTTCATATGTCATGTTACATATCATAGATAAGCGTTAATTTTTTAAAAAATTATATATTTGCAGGTTTGAAGGCTTTGAAATGTCCACTTTGTGATTATTCTACTAATGATAAAAGTAACTTTAGACGACATCGGAGACTTCACTTGGGTACTAATCCTGTTAGTGTGTTAAAGTGTGGGAAGTGTCCTTATTCTACCATACTCCCACGGAAATTCAGGGAACATTACAGTCAAGTTCACAATGAGAGAATTACACCACATTATTCAGTCCAACCTACGCCCACTTCAACATATCATCCAAGTCACACATATACAACCCCTGCTTACAGAGTGGGACATGTGGATATGAATCCACATCATCAGAGTCATACAACAGGTCAGAATGGAAACATGTCTGCCACAAGTGCTCTTCACTCACTGCTGACTGGAATTCATACTCAGCCAATGGCATATAACCATCCAGCTAATCAGTCTATTCCTAATCAGTGTATTAACCAATATGGCAGCTTTATAACACCTACCCGGAGACAAGCAGATCAGGAATCCCATTTAGCCTCAAATTACCTACGCTCAATTGTGTCATCCATTATGAACTCGCCTCTCCCAGCGCAAGTGCCGCCTGCAACTGTTAGTGCAATATCTTCATCTGGTTTTTATCTTTCACCAAATATTGAGTCAGTACAACAGATCTCTCCATCCCAATCATCTACATATAGCAGAGAAAGAAGTTTTGGTTTTCCCACAATGCAGAGGGAAATAAAAGTGAAAGTAGAACCTCCAGACTGTGATAGTACCCCTGATGTGTCTAGTTCAGCATCAATGCAACGGCATTCTAGTTTTGATGACATAAACTGCAGATTAGGAGTGAGATCTCTTAATAACAGTTATCACAATACACATACTCGAACTGCAACAGAAAACAATGAAGCTTCTACATCTGTAGAGGTTGAACGAACAAATTCGACTGGATCTGTCTCATCACCTAATGATCGCACATCAAGTGTAGATAACATGGTCAATACAACTGTCAAGTCTGAATCATCAAATGTGGCTATTCAGTGTTCATTTCCATTGATAAAATCAGAAACTTGTGTTCTAGATAGGTTTGAAAGAAGAGTGGAACAATGTGTTGACAGAGCAGTTCAATGTGAGCTTTTAGCATCTGTCAGAAGACGATCTCAAGTGTCCACAACAGGTGAGGGTAATGTACAAGAACAAGGATCTGTTGTCATGGTAGCCAATCGATGTTGTCATTGCGGAATCGTATTTGAGGATGAAGTTCTATACTCAATTCATATTGGCTGTCACAGCCACACTGATCCCTTCGTTTGCAATGTTTGTGGCAAGCAGTGTGGCAATAAATATGGATTTTACTCTCACATAATGAGAGGACATCAATACTAATGTAATCGATATGCTCCAGGTGACCAGTTTCTTCTTGATAATTTATATGGGCTTCATCACTTTCTCAAAAATATTTTCTGTTTCTCTTGGATACTGATAATTAATTTTATTAATGTACTGATCCATAAAAAAAACCAAGTCATCTAGGCTTAGTAATTTAATAAAAAAACTCAATGGCCTTAGAACATTACCTTTTGAAATTTACAGGTCCATAAAAAACGAAAAATGTGCAGGTTCAGTACTTTTTTTTTAAAATCTACTAGTTCAGTAACAAAATCCAATGGATTACAATTATAAGATTAGTGACTTTTAAAGTCAATGTTTATTTTCATGCAATTTCTAATCAATGTTGCAAATACTTTTTTTTTTTTTTTTTTTTTTTTTTTTTTTTTTTGTAAAATAAATTTGCATTTCTCCAATCATAAGTAAGAATATTGCCAAAATAGGTGCTCCAAAAAAAAAAAAAAAATAAAAAAAAAATAATATATATATATATATATATATATATATATATATATACTAAGAATCATTTATGTTCATAGGATTAAACTTTTGTGGTTTTGTCATTTAAATTAATTTTGTTGCAAAAAAAATTCATAGAAATTGTGTTTTGCTATATAAATCCTATTTCTGGCCTTATTAAATAAAACTTTTCATGGACATTAGGTTCTGTTTTATTAGTTAAGCCACAAGAAATCAAAATTGAGGCAGTCTTTTCGAAGAGGTTTTTTTTTCTATTTAAATATAAACAGAAGGGAATAATAAAACACTGTTTTGTATTTAGAGTGAGCACTATAGCAGGTACTTTCTTTGCTAAATTTATACACAGTAAATTATATACCATTTCTATATTTTGCCATGGTAATTAAACTTCTAGATTTTCATTTTATTTTTTTTAAGCAGAAATCCAATGACATTCAGCTTTATTGCCAAATTTGGGATCAGACAGTTTTCGACAGAAAAAAGCACCCTCTGTCTGCCAAATTTGACTGTTTATTTTTTATCGCAGCCAAGAAGTTGCCTTAGTATTGTAGTGACACACTTGTTTGTTGTTCACATCTCGTTTTTAATATTTTTGTCAGGCACAATTCTATACCAATTTACAAATATTGCTTAAACTTAACATGATTGATTAGTGAAATTTGTAATTGTGGATATTGTTTGTTCATTTTTTAGCTCACCTGGCAAAGCCAGGGTGAGCTTATGGAATGGTAAAGCGTCCGTGCGTCCGTAAACTTTAATCTTCTTCTCTGAAACCAATAGGCCAATTCAAATGAAATTTGGTATGAAAGGTCCTTAATTGCTATAGATTAAAAATTGTATCTGACATGTCCATCCTAAATCCAAGATGGCTGCCGTTACTATAAATAGCAAAAATCTATAAATGGCCATTATGGGTTTATTTATGTACCGATTTTGTTGAAATTTGAAACATAGAAAATAGATGTCAGGGGGATGAAACATATATAACGGGTTTCGCTGTACAATTTTTAGTTTTTGAAATAATTACGTAATATGCAAATAAGGTCTATTTTAGCTTTGAAAATCTTCTTCTCTGAAAGTACGTGGCCAATTGAAATGATATCGAGTGTTGAAGGTCCTTGTGTGGTATAGATTCAAAATTGTATCCGACATGTCTGTCGGAAATCCAAGATGGCTGCCGTTACTATAAATAGCAAAAATCTAAAAATGGCCATTATGGGTTTATTTATGTCACGATTTTGTTGAAGTTTGAAACATAGAAAATAGATGTGCGGTGATAAAACATATATAACGGGTTTTTCCATATGATTTTTCGTTTGTGCAATAATTACGTAATATGCAAATAAGGTTTATTTTTAGCCTGAAATCTTTGAAAATCTTCTTTCTCTGAAAATACATGGCCAATTGAAAGGATATTGAGTGTGGAAGGTCCTTGGGTGGTATAGATTCAAAATTTTATCCGACATGTCTGTCCGGAAATCCAAGATGGCTGCCATTACTATAAATAGCAAAAATCTAAAAATGGCCATTATGGGTTTATTTGTGTATGGATTTTGCTGAAATTTGAAACAAAGAAAATAGATGTCGGGGGGATCAAACATATACTACGGGTTTTTCTGTACAATTTTTTGTTTGTGCAATAATTACGTCGTATGCAAATAAGGTTCAATTTTAGCTGAAATCTTTGAAAATCTTCTTCTCTGAAAGTACATGGCCAGTTGAAAGGATATTGAGTGTGGAAGGTCCTTGGATGGTATAGATTCAAAATTGTATCCGACATGTCTGTCAGAAATCCAAGATGGCTGCCGTTACTATAAATAGCAAAAATTAAAAAATGGCCATTATGGGTTTATTTATGTTTCGATTTTGTTGAAGTTTGAAACATAGAAAATAGATGTCGGGTGATAAAACATATATAATGGGTTTTTTCGTATGATTTTTCGTTTGTGCAATAATTATGTAATATGCAAATAAGGTTTATTTTTAGCCGAAATCTTTGAAAATCTTCTTCTCTGAAAGTACATGGCCAATTGAAAGGATATTGAGTGTGGAAGGTCCTTGGGTGGTATAGATTCAAAATTGTATCCAACATGTCTGTCAGAAATCCAAGATGGCTGCCATTACTATAAATAGCAAAAATCTAAAAATGGCCATTATGGGTTTATTTATGTACTGATTTTGTTTAAATTTATAACATAGAAACTAGATGTTGGGGATAAAACATATGTAATGGATTTTTCTGTACAATTTTTCATTTTTGCAATTGTTATGTAACATGCAAATAAGGTTTATTTCGGCCTAAATCTTCTGAAAGTACATGGCCAATTGAAAGGAAGTTTATGATAAAGTGCTTGAAATAATAGAAAATTAGGATAATGCTAGTGAGTTTGTTTACATTTTACTGATTGGATATATTTAAAAAAAAAAAAAGCAAAGAACAAAATAAGGGTGCTCCAGGTGAGCGATACAGGCCCTATTGGGCCTCTTGTTTATAGGAGTTATTTCCCTTCTTTTTTTTTTTTTCTTTTTTTTTTTTTTTTTTTTTATCCAAATTGGATTTTTGTAATCCAGAGCTTATTGGAACTAGGTAGAAATGGTAAATATGGTGCCTGTTTTTGTTAAATTATTTTTTTAGGAGCCCATTAATACCAAAAGAGACAACATTTTTTGTTAAAAAATCCTGATTTGTTTTCATTGGTAGCTCTTGTAATTATTTTATTTTAAGTTTTTTTTTTTTTTTTTTTTTTTTTTTTTTTTTTTTTTTGTCCAGTGAGGTTCAAAATCTGATCTGGTTTGTATAATTTTGGGCTGATTATTTTATATCATGCTTTGAAAATGCTACATACTGAAGTAAAGGTTGTCCATGTTAATTATCATTATGTCAACATTATTACACCACTTCAAAATACTGTATTTGTTGCTTATATTGTTACAGGGGCTAAGTAGTCTACAGCATGTGCTTATTATAGATCAGGATGCCTCTCGGTGTCTAGTTTCAAACCTTACTCAGGCAAATCCTAGTGTGAGAAAGTACATGTATGTCCTTTCACTTGCCCAGGGTCTTTGGTTTTCTCTGGTTTCCCCCACCATCTCGATATAAGTGAAAGAATCTTGACTGGGATTTAAAACAATATTACTTCACTCCTTTATATTCACACATTTTCCCCCAAAGTAATTAAAACAAATTGGGACAAAATTCTAAGAATTTCTTTTTGGCCAAATATCTATAGAAATTGCTCCCTTTCTGCCTTTTGTCTATACCTGTCCGAGTAGTAGACTTGTTTAAAATTGGACATTTTGTCATTGTTTTACCTATTTTCTAGTAAATGTATTTTAACATCAATGCAAGTCTTCAACCTGATCAAGTAAAACTTAATGCTTGTGTTTAAAAAAAGTTTTAATTTGAGCAGTAGGAATGTTTGAATTTATCTTTATTATTAATTTGATTTTTTTTTTTTTTTTTTTTTTTTTTTTTTTTTTCTCTCGAAAATGTGCAATAATATGTATGTTGATTTTTTAATATTTTTGTTTTTTTTTTCTAGGGAACTTCCTCTATTAATTGTCACATTGCATGTAAACATAATGCATTTTGTTAGTTTCTGATGTAATAATTTTACTTAAAGCAGGGCTTTTGTTTGACCTTAGAAATGCCAATTTTCAATTGTGAATTTATTTGGAATTTAGTTTCTACCATTTTCTCTCATAAATGTTCATTATTTAGTTGAGTTAGGATTATAAGTTAAAGGTCAAAGGTCAAATGGAGGCCCTTTGACATTACATGCAAATACACAAGGATTGTACAGAACTGAGATATATGTTTAAAGTGTAATCTGTGAATTTTTTTTTTTTTTTTTTTTTTTTTTTTTTTTTTTTTTTTTTTTTGGACAAATTGTTAATGTAACAAAAGCTTGCAAACACAATGTGAAATTACAATAACTATTGATTATATGTTGTGTGAGCATTGAAGACACAATTTGTCATATGCCAATACTAGTTTGCTCAGCAACTGGTTTTCATACAGTTACCTCCCTTGTGTAGTAGACATAAAAATGTCTGTTTAGAGAAAATATCCTCTGTATTCTGATAATTATGACATCTAATAACCCTTTTACATGATACTGCAAAACATTTGAGGACAAATGTTGTGTCCTCTCATTTACACTTCGTGATATTAGATAAATAAGAATGCTTTAAAAGTGTTTTTTTTTTTCATTTAGAGTAGAAACACAATCCTCATATTGCAGGATAATAGCTATTTATAACCATTTTATCTGTTTTTGCCCTTATCATTTATCTCCCACTCTTCAAGTGTGTGTGTGTGTGTGTGTGTGTGTGTGTGTGTGTGTGTAAGAGAGAGAGAGAGAGAGAGAGAGAGAGAGAGAGAGGTTATAACATAAAGCTTTGAGCTTTGAAAACTTCCTTTTTTATAGTTTTGATCATCCGTCTAAGATGCCTAGATATAAAGTTTATTCTGCTGATGCATGTTTTAACTTTTGTATGATCTTTTTCATATATATGACATTCAATGTACTTTTTTCAGTGTAAGCTGATTCTGATCTCATTTTTGTACTAATATGTGTAGTAGTTATCTGTAAGTAAGTTTTTATATATACTAGCACAGTGTTTCTCCTGCTTTTTTTTTTTTTTTTTTTTTTTTTTTTTTTTTTTTTTTTTTTGACAGATGTAGACATGGTTTTCTTTGAACTAGATGTGTTTGCTTTAATTAGACCTTTTGGACAAGTGTATTCATGACTCACTTCAAACTAGATATGGTCGACTTTAGCTAAGACAAATGTATATGTGATTTTCATTGAACTAGATTAGACCTGAAAATCAAGGCTTTTTGTAAGGACATTTATATTCAGCACACTGTCTGAAAAATATAAGTGTTGTTACAAGAGCCTTGAATTTCAGGTCTAGAACTAGATATGGTTAAATTTGAACTGACTCTTATTTAAGACTTGGGATGATGCTTATATTCAAATCAAAACAAGGAATGAACTTCAGATAAACTGTAATTCTGGAAATGTTCATTTGAGGTTGTTTTTTTAACTAAGAATTCTGCTTTAGTCTGCATAGTTTATATTTTCATTTAACTTAGTGATATTGAAAATCACTTTTATCTTGCTTTAGATATTAAAACAGAGAGCAGGGGAGAGAGAGAGAGAGAGAGAGAGAGAACTTTTTCTAGATAGGGCAGAATTTTAGAATTTTAATCTTCAAATTAAGAGAGAGAGAGGAAGAGAGAACTTGTGTCATGCATTACTAAAACAAATGAGGTTTTAGAGTCATCATTGATAAATACAGTATATCAGTACTACATTTACAAGCACTAACAGTGTATTGATTGTTTGCAGGGTATTATAACAGAGAAAATTTTATCAGTGACCTATGGTGGCTTATTTCTGACATGTCATTATTTTAGTCAACATAAAATTATCTCAACTTGTGGACTAAATATCTTTACAAGTCGAGATAATATCATGAAAAGTTTTGATACCAAAACAAATAGTTGAGATAAATAACACAGCTTGTCGAGAAAATTGTATGTTGACTAAATTTATGTCAATGTCAGAAATAAGCCACCATAGTGACCATCAGTGTTTGTAAGGGTTTTTTGCTCAATTTTTTTAATATTTATTTATCATTTTTATATGGTTGCTTATTTCTGACATCCACATGATTTTAGTCGACATGAAATTATCTCAACATTTCGACTTAAAATCTTGACAAGTGGAGATAATATCATGAAAAGATGTAATACCAAAATAAAAAGTGGAGATAAATAACATGACATTCCGTGATACTAATGGAGATAAGTATCATGACTGGTCAACATAAGTATTGCAAAATGTCCTGTTTTTTATCTCAACTTTTTATTTTGGTACTGGCTTGCTTTGGTTTCAGTTTTGAAAGTTTCCACTTTACTTGTATATATATATATATATAAATATATATATATATATAGAGAGAGAGAGAGAGAGAGAGAGAGAGAGAGAGAGAGAGAGAGATTGATTTTCCGGTGATTTTCTGTATGTTCTATTTACCGGTATGTCATTAGATTATAGTTTGCACATTATTTCAGTCAGGCAGCATTGAACAGACATTTAATAGTGTAGATAAAAAGTCACAATGTTTTTACAGGGAAAAGTACAAGACTTAAGGGTTTTTTTTTTTTAACACTGCTTCTGAAACTTAGTATTTTCAGTTTTGTGTAAAGCACAAAATTATGTTGATGCATCTTACAGACATGCCGTAAAACCAAGTTATATAACTCATGTTTTCACAAAAAATATCCTTGACTATTTACAGTAATTTAAATGCATCGAGGCAAATGCATGGGGCTTAATCATTCTGAAAAAATGTTTTATTTACCATTAGTCATGTATAAGACGAATTTATCTTTTAAAGGATTGGTTTACTTTATACATACAACATACATACATATATATATATATATATATATATATATATATATATATATATATATATATATATTATCTAACGATTTAACATAATATGACATGTATGACATGATTTGGCATTTCATTTTTCTGGATGGATATTTTTGGTAGGGATCTAAAGGAGTTACTTCCCTTGTCAATGGCACTGGCCATTATTGTAGAAAATAGTCCCATGGAGATGGTTTTTAACATTGGTTAATTTTTACCGAGGCAACTGCCTTGGTTGCCTTAAACTTAGCTATGGTAATGAATTGGCTTGTGCATACAACTGGATTTTGTAGTCTTTTAGTAAACAAAATCTTAGAAAATGATTGTTTTATACCATATAATAAAGGGGTTGATATTGACTTAATGGCGAACAAAAAAAAAAAAAGATATTGTGAAAATGGAGTTTTGTATACTTTATAAAGTTGTGATAAAAAGAAAGTTGACATAATAAAAGACAAGATAAAAGATATAGTTATTCTATATGCATATTGTGACTAAAATTTAATTTAAGAATTTTATAGTAATAATGTAAAAACCCAGTTTTCTGTAAAATAAGAGGTACTTTTTTGCACTTTAGTTCTCATCAAAGGGGATAATCCAAGGAATATTTTCTTCTACTGGTATTTGAAAATTTCTTTTCCATTATCTTTTTTTTATTTTTTTTATTTTTTATTTTTTTTTTTTCCCCATTTTACTAAATTGCAGTGAAATTAGACAAAAATCTTCACAATTTTCAAAGGCCAGTTCCAACATGAAATCATCTGTATTTTGTCATAAATAATATGAAAAGCCATTGTTTGTGTTATCATATCTTAGCTTTAACATGGAATGTATTTTTGTATAATCTCATGACACACAAAGATGCCTGTGGAATGGGTTTTAAAGCAAAAAAAATAAAAAATAAAATTCTGAAAAATATCAAATTTTTATACTATATTTATGTATTTATTTAGTATAAAAATTTGGTATTAATAAGATTTCTTTTTCCCCCTTTTTTTTCCTTTAAAAACCATTCCACAGGCATCTTTGATGACATCAGAATCCTGTTTGCTTTTGTCTTATGACTTCCGAATCTTATTCGCTGAGTTATAATGTTTCTTCAGTGAAGCAAAGTAACAAATAATGAATAAAAATCTTACTTTTAGATTGTTCCTTGTTTTGAGACAGATATTTAAGATTAAACTTGGCACAATACTGATGTCCTTAACGCAAAAACACCACACATTCATTTTTATCTAAACTTAACCATATTCATTGTTGCTAAAACTCCGTTTGTCAAGGATTGTTGTAACATTTATATGCTGTTCTATCAATGCTAATATAGTTTTACATGGTGGTGACTTAATGTGCAATGTTACTAGCATCTTTGTTCAAAATTTTATTCTTTAAAGTCTGCACACTCTGTAAAATTGTTCATTTTACTTCACCGCACATAAAGTCACTTCCTAATGTATTAGAAAACTAAAAAAGGATCATTTTTATATAAAATAATTAAATGTGGCTACAATCTAGAAAAAAAAGGTTTTTGCGACAATCAAATTTGGTTCACAGACACATCATCACATGTCTTCACTGTTAGCTTCTGTAATATACCACTTTTTGAATTTAATCCAAAAAGTTTTATATGTTTTTGAATGTCATTTTATGATTAAATTCAAAAAGTGGTATATATGACACTTCACAAAGTTTCAATTTTTTTTAATTAGATGTCATTTTCCATGTAAGATTATTTGGATTCTGTAGAAGTCAGTTAGTGCCAGCTCCAAATAACATGTAGTTTGTCATAATGGTTGCTCTATTTCACTAGTGCTGCTTGCTTTTGGATCACAGTGACCGCCTTCAATTATGATAAGTGAAAGAATCTTGATTGGGGCATAAACACCATCCGTCGTAATAACAATTTCAAATTATTCGTAAGGTAGCATTAACTGGCTTCCATAGTTTTCTATAAATTATAATTAAGCCCATTATGACGGCATTCTGTGACATCATGTCATGCAACATTAGTTGACAACTCTTATCAGATATGATGTTCGTTTTTTTTATGTGTGGAACATAGACTTGTGCGATTTTAGCAATATATATTTATTGATTTTTATGTTTTGTTAAAACTATATTTTTTGTAATAACACTTTTTATTAGAATTTGGCTTTTTAAGGTGCTTATTATTATTATTATTATTATTATTATTATTATTATTATTATACTTTGATAATAATGTGTTTTATCAGGTAGATTTTTATTTACAGAAAATAATTATGGTTGAAAATTCAATAGTTTAAATATAAGAACAAAAAAATTGTATTCTATTTTATCTGTTTTTTAGTAAATAAACGTATACCTGAATAAAAAAAATATCATGTAAAAAGCTGTCATGTTTATTACACGATGAACCTTGTCTCAAGGAGTGGAGTAATGGTGTTTTATGCCCCAGTCAAGATTCTTACACATATTTCGAGGCGATCATTTCTGGGATGGTGGAGGAAACCGGAGTGCCCAGAGAAAATCAAGGATTTTTGGCGTGTTTCTAGGACACATACACACACACACACACACACACACACACACACACACATATATATATTAAAAATCCTTATTACAAATCCAAAGAAGGCAATAAAATGAAGTGAAATGTTGATGTTTTACACCCCTGTCAAAATCTTTTCCTATTATCAAAGCTGTCAGTTTTGGGATGGTTAAGGATATCAGAGTGCCCGAAAAAACTAACGATTTTCGGCAAGCGAAAGTTTATTTACTTGAACACGTTTTGCATGTTTTTTGGCTGATCTGTCTGAAGGTCATGTAAGCTAATTGCATACCGCAGCGTGACTGATTGTTGTCAATGCCTTTTTTCGAAAATCTCTGAAACTATTGGGCAGATTTTAGTGAAATTTAGTCAGAGGTATACTATATGGACCTATGGAATTCAGATTTGTTAGGACTACAAATACTAGGTCAACGTTACCTAGATATGTGGTTTAAAAAAGACTGCATATTTTTAGTGTAAGATTAGGTGATTAAGGACGCAATTTATGATTGTAGTACTAATAACGCAATTCATACCAGTAGTAGGACTTCAAAAACTTGATATGCAATTTTAAAAAAGCATAATTTTTAGTGTTATGCACGTGATAAGGTAGTTGAGGACGCAATGTATGATGGTTGTGATTTTGATTGGATCAAGCCAGTTTGTGTGTTGTTTTTAAAAAGCAAAGCATTTTATTTGACACTTCTATAGTCATAAAAGCTGTCAAATGAACGGCTACCGTAAATTGTGCTAGGAGCGTCAAGTTATCTTCCGATGGACTTCTTCTATGAATGTGTAAAGATACTAGATAAACATCTCCTATCAAAGAGATGATAAAAGTTTTTGGTATACTTTTATTACGTTCCACAAACGCATTTTCAGAGTGCTTTCTTTTCTCTTAAATGAAACTTGCCTAAGATTTCATATGAAACTCGCATAAGATTTCAGTTTGCCTTGTGTATGGCTATTTATACAAAAAAAAAAAAAAACATTTGTAACAAACAAAACTATTTAAATAATTTATTTAAAACAAACATCAACCGTGATTAAAGCAACAATATATACAATCCCGGAAGAGAATGTGGAATAAATTAACTTCTTATAGTAATGCATGTAGATATCATATACTAGAGTATTATTTTCTAAATGCATGTACAATCATAAACGTACACGACCGTAAGTATTTTTACACTATTTACATTTTTGTTTTTAAAGTAAAAAACGACATACAAAATTAAACAAGAATTCCACAGATTTAAATGTCTCGCCTGGTTAGTTTTTGATCGAGTAGAAAACACAAACTTTCACATTTTGACAGGCCGCCGCCTACGACGACACCGGAAAAGTAACACCTAGGCAATGCCAAGCTCGACAAAAAGTGTGTATTTATGAGCGACAGTGCATTTTAATCGTGTCATTTAACCTTTTGCATTGGCATTTGCAATCAGGAACAGTTTTTTTTTAAATTGATAAAAGTCGACACTTATTAAAGATAAATGGCTCTATGTAGAAACTACAAATTTAATTCGTACATGCTACCGGATCAGATCTAGATCGCCTCTCACCATCTAGGTCCAAATCAAACTCAGGGCAGATGCTAGTGTGCAAAATTTTTCGTTTCGCTTGCCGAAGGTTTTTTTGGACACTCTGGTTTCTCTACCCCAGAACCGACCAGGTTTTTTACAACAACTTATTTTTTGTCTTTTTATAAAACAAAATTTTCTTTTAGCTAAATTATATAACAATTGGAGAATATTATTCATGAATATTGAAAGGATTTTGACTGAATTTTTTAAAACAAAAAATTTCAAAAAATATATATAGAGAGAGAGAGAGAGTGATAATTGAAAACAAAATTGTAATACATTGATGACCGGATATGTAAAGGACATCTCAACTTTCATTTATAACTGTCGAATACTGTTTTTTCATCACAAACTTTTCGTTATATTCTTAATTTTGAGTGTTTGAGAAAAAAAGTATCGCTTCTGATCCGGCTTCAAATCAAACCCACGGTCCCCAAGATTATACAACAAGCATGCTAGTCCCGACTATTCAATGCAACACAAGTTAAAAGAGAAAAGAGTTTAACTTGAAAATTATAATATTATGCAATTTAATTCTAACACAAAATATTTTGAACTTTAAAGGCACGGAAAAATATTCACAAACTGAGTTAATTTGTTCTAAATTGGTATGATTCCGAGCCCTATATTTACTGCATGTAATTGAAAGATTAGGTTTGAACATACATTGTACTTCAACAAGGAAAGCTGTAAGGTGAACAAAACTATAACAAATTGATTGACGTTTCCTTTCTTAAAAAATAAAAATTGCGTAATGATAATTGTGTAAACAGGTTAAAATTGAATAAATGAATGATTTAGCTAATACAAAGGAAAAAAAAAACAAATTGCCTTTGGTATAAAAATTTTAAAAAAAATTGTCTTTAGTATAGTGTTCATGTACGTTCCTGTGTCAGGTTCAACGCAACTATGTAAAGTGCAAATTGCAATAATAATATCAGTATATCAATATTACCAACAATTATTTCAATAAAATTAAAACTTTGTAGGATAAATATAATTGAGAAAGATTTTTTTTACATAAACAGAGCTGCAAGAAGCTAAAATACAATACAGTATACATATATATGCAATAACCCGGTATAATCGCGCAAGACAAAAAAGCAACGTCTGAAAATTTTAGAGTGTCAGGTATGACCCAGTCGAGGTTCAACCCCGACCTCCCACTCTCGAGGCAGAGGCTCTACCACTAAGCCACCGAGGCGGTACTTACCTATGGTGTAATTGTCGTTAGAATGTGGATTATATATATATTTATTTAACGATAATAATGCAAAAAAAAATAAGTAAATAAAAATAAAAAATAATAATAATACTAAACCCTAAATATATTGTTAAAAATTAAGAAATATTTTAATTAAATTGAGGCGATCTTGAATTAATAACTTTTAAAAATTGGTATCTTTAAAAAGGAAGAATTTCTGGTAATCATATTGGTGCAAACAATTTACATAACATGAATGTATTTGTAAAAATAAAGAATAGAATTGAACTTAACATTTACAATTAAGATTGTTTCTACTGCAAGTTTAAAAATTTTCATGCACCGTATATATACTCTCTCTCTCTCTCTCTCTCTCTCTCTCTCTCTCTCTCTCTCTATATATATATATATATATACTAGTGTATATCTTTTGGGACGTTAAACACCATTACTCAACAACTCAACTCTAGTGTATATTTTGTAACAATTGTATCAATGTTTTATTCAGAATAACCAATTCTCAATGAAAAATAATCTTTTCACATATATTTAACTTCTACATAAGTAGGGTTGTTGAAGTGAGAATACTGAAATAAAATATTATATAAAATCTAAACTTTATTTACCTTGTATAAATAGTGTCAGTATATAAATACTCATAATAATTAATTCTGCCTTTATTAAATAATAATAAATAAATAATTACAAGATAAATGTTTTTGAGAAGTTTTAATGTAAAAATAACCTTTTTAGATCAAAGGGTAGAAGTCTTCATGTATCAAATACTTGTAATATTGGTCTACCAGCATGAAGTGTGAACGATTATTCATTTTAAAATATTAGGAAATCGAATGAAAGAAGAGCACAAAGGTATGTAACAATAAGTAATTGAAATATAAGCAATATTAATTCATAAATCAGAACAGAAATAGTAAATACTAGAAAACTTAAGAACGATATAAATGTATAGGATATGACAAAATATAAAGAATAACAAATGCCAAAGTTACGGCGACACAGAGGCGACAAGAAAAAAGGATTGCGCGCGCGAACAAGCGAGAGTTATCGCTTGATAGCATAAAAAAAAATTATCGCGTGCTCACGCTGAAGTTATTGCGCGAGTACGCAATATTTTGCGCGTGAACACGCAATGGAATTCCCCAGGACCCCACGCGATACCTCAAAGAGTGTGCGGGACAATTATCTCTATTGGCAATGGAATCGCATAAAATGTCGCTTTCCCGTAATAACGACGTTTTTTTCGGGAATATTTGACGTAAACGTTAACCATTATTCCGCACATTTAAGAGGTATTGATCACGTGGTACGCTGGCGAGTTTCATTACTTTCGCTTGATCACTTGGTATCGTTCGTGTGAACACGCGACATGGTTTTTGTTTATGTCAGCTCTGTGCCGCCGTAAAGCTAATCATTCAATTAAGTGGATGATCTGGCAGAGACAATTCGATCACGCACTCAAGTAATCCTTGACGAGAAAAATTCTACCTATATAAATGTAAATCGAAACATATAGGCAGGTATTTTCTGTAGAATAATGTGATTGTACAAGCAATATGTTGAAAAGACATGAAATATATACATTTCGCATACATATCATTTCTTTGAGGTAACCAAAATTACCTATCACTCTTTCCTTTTGAAAAGTTTTGTTAAGACGCCTAATTAAACAGTATGAACACATATATTCTGCATATGTACTACATGTATGTTTGAATATGCATAATTTTCATACCTGGATTTGTTTTCTTTGATCATGATTCTGGCATCTTGAATATGTTACCTTTTTAGATTTGCTAATACCATTTTTATGCACGTACTGTGATATCTCTAGACAATAATCATTGTGATAAATTATGACTCTGGTTTCAGACTTAACGAAAGTTCTAGAGCTATCATTAAGTGCTCAAAAAAGTGTGAAAACCAAAATATATCTTCAGCCAAATCGGATCATCAGAAGTTTTTCAGAATGTATCGGCCAAAAAAAGGAAGAAAAATACGTATACTTTAAAATAATAATATTAATGTTTACAAATAATAATAATAAAATAGCAAGAATGAGAGGACTAAGCTCATAGTGCTTAAAAACAGAGTACATGTGTACTAAATGTAATCCCAAATTGCATTCACATTTTAAAAAGCCTACAAGTTTTGTCACGTGACCTGGGTAAATTTGCGATTTCCGGTCACAATATCAATAATTCAAGATCGTATCACCTCCAAAAAGTTAGACTCAAATTAACAGTCATAACGGACCCCAAATAGAAGACCTTTCATAAAAAGCGATAATGGCCTCTAAACAGAAGAGCTCCAACAAACAACAATGACAATCTCCAAATCGAAGAATTCTCATAATCACCCATAACGGCGTCCAAAAAAAGCGCTCTCATAAACAGTCATAACGGCCTTCAAAAAGAAGAGCAACCATAAACAGCCATAACGGGAGCTAACAGAAGAGCTCCCATAAACAGCCATAACTGCATTAAAATAAAAGAGCTCTCATAAAACAACCATAACTGCCTTCAAATAGAAGAGCTCCCACAAACAGCCGTAACTGCCTTAAAATGCAAAAGCTATTATAAAACAACCATAACTGCCTTCAAATAGAAGAACTCCCATAAAAAGCCATAAGACGAGCTCCCATAAACATCCATAACTGCCTTCAAAATAGAAGAGCTCCCATAAACAGCCTTAACGGTCTTAAAATAGTAAAGCTGTAACAAACAGAATCAATACCGTTATCTGGAGAATTACATAATTATTAAAGCTTTAAACATTATTGTTTGTTTAAATAATTAAAATTTTACCATCAGTCGTATTTATATCGATAAATATCCATTGTATAAAGTAAATAGTTAAACCTGATGTTAAAAATTGAATGCCATATTATACCAGCTGTTGACATTATTTTCTAAGTCAATTCAAGTTTTTAAACTACTGTAAATGGAATACAAGGCGCGACACATATAAACAGTGTTTTTTTTCAAAAGAAAAAATAAATAAATAAAATTGGAAAAGTACCTGGAACCCCCCTTTTTGTCTTACTGTCAATTTAAAGCTTCTTTTACTCAAAATCATGTAAATTTGTAATTGTAATTTGTAAAAATACACGATTGATAAAAAATGTTTACATGGTGTTCTTGCGGAGCTCACGACCAAAGTATGAAACCCTTCCGGGGAGATTTTAGTGGGAGAAAGTTCTTTAGTACCAGAAAATTTATATAAGACACAGATAATTAATATGGGAGAATCAGGTACTTCATTTGATAAAATGCACATGCTATTTATCTAACAAAAAATATCACAATTAGCTTTCTTATGTACAGTGAATTCTAAATTTTTTATACATGCCTGGTTGAGCTTTATTTTGATCCACGAATTTAGTGCTCGCGCGCGCGCGTGTGTATGTGTAAAATAAGCATTGAAAATGCACTTCACCAATGTTAAACTATTTACCTGATAATACCATAATGGTAGAAAACGCCCATTGTTTCTACAAATATTTAAATACCTAAAACTTTTTTTTTAAAAAAAATGAAAACAATTTATACAGAGCTCTCTTTAAGTAAAATCAGTATGTGACAAACACAATTTTTCATCACATATATTAATCATATTAATCAAACTAAGCATTATTCCAAAGCTGAAACAAGCTCCAAGGTCTACTTTATAAATCCGAAGAGGTACGAATGTCGGTCGCTGTTCGGAACTTGAATCTGAGCTTGCAATTTCTATTGCAAAACTTCACAAAATAGTGATAAACAGCCATACGAAACAAGTGTTCTCCATCCATGGACACTGCCCGGTATACGTATTGAAGTAGAGAGATCGGCACTAAAATACGCCTGAGCCAGCATATCCAGAAATGTAGGATCCTTTTTACCGGGCTCTGCAAAGCTCGATTCTGATGACGTCATCAATATTTGTGGAAAAGTTAATATGGTTTCTGCCAGGCTTGAGTGTGTTTGTGTAGTTTCCTCCTGGAAAAAAAAGATAAAATGGTATTAAGCAACCACGATGGCTAAACGAAGAAAAAGAAGAAGATCACCACCACCACCACCACCATCACCATCATCATCATCATCATCATCATCATCATCAAGAAAGCTCGTCTCGGCTGTATGAACTTATGACTGGGGAGTGGTATGCTCGTCTGCTGCATACTGACTCGGTGAGCTAGCACATTTATAAAAAGTGGCCCAGCATTAGCGCTAGTACAAAACAGGCTATAAAACTGACTCGCGCATCTCATGAATTTGCTCCTAAATTAATAAGTAAAGATTTATAACATAGTTCCTGTCGCCGTTAAGGATAGATAAAAAATAACTGATGCAACGTTAAACAACCTGACGACAACAACATCTACCACTGTCCAAGTGTAATTCGAGCCTAGGCGGCAAAGGGGCGCCAAGCATACACATTATACCATTAAGACAATACAACCAAGAGCTCTTTACAACAAACAAACGATTTGATTTGATTTATTAGAATTTTACGTCACGAATATTTCACTTATATCGAGACGTCACAAGCTGTAAGTGAAATGGCAGAATTTTTAGCTTTGCGTGCCAAGCCTGCCTCGACACGGTTCCCTCCGAAGGACTTTCTAAATGCCGAGTGCTTGGTAAAAGAACAGTCACTATTAATTTTCAAGCCCGAAAACCCATACTTCCCAAATACGAAGCAAACACTCTACCGACTGAGCTACGTAGTGGTATAACAAGTGAACGAAAAACACATAAAAATCACATATTGCAAACACTTTTCATATGATATTTTTGTATAGTATTGTTGGAACATATACTGAACATATGCTCTATACACGAAGACTGTTTTAAAGAGAAATATTGAATCAAGTCTGAACGATTCATCTCACTTACCCATACCTTTAGTAGGCCTAAGATTTTCATTAGCACATCTTAAACTTTGCACTGCGGAACAAGTGCCGGTAGGTCACACTTTGTACTGATTAAAGGCGACGTTTTATGTGCTCGCTGTCATCAACACAGGTAAAGGACCATTAGCACTTTAATTCTAGTTAGTTTCTTCAGTGACCATCAAAAGTTCAGAAATGTGTAACCAATGGTCCAAATAATTATTATTTGTCACTTTTGTTTTGACCTGTATTATAATGGATCTTTATAATGTGTTCTTTGTTGCGTTTGCTATTGTTTTGTTTCACTTGCAGATTCCTTTCATCGCTTTCAATGATAAGCCCTGCACTTAAACATTTGTACTATTTAACAGTGAAGCAACAACACAGTATGCATGCGTGTTCCCCCAAAACTAATTTTTAAAAAAATTATGAAAAAAATCAACAACATTAAATATCTTGACTAGAGTGCTAAATATCCTTACCCTTTTACATTGAATACTTTTCAGTAACTGGCGTGTCGCATCGGAGGCCAAACGATTCTTCAGAGACCATCTGCAGAGATTCATCGCCTTCATAGAGTAATTGCAATCAGGCATTGGACATGTGAAAATCCCGCTTTCTCCTCTTCGATGGCCAAGTGGATTACTGGTATGGAATTCTTTAGTAGCTACGTCTCGCAAATGTATAAGGCAGCTCCCACAAAAGGTATGACCACAAGGAAGTATTCGGGGTTTCTTATATAAGTCGTGACAAATGTAACATTGTAATAATGTTGGCCACCCACCAGTATCCTCAAAAACCGCCGAAGAATTGCAAGAACAATCTGTACTAGTAGATGAATCTAACAACGTCATATTCTCCATCTTAAAATTCGATCTTTTTTGACACCTTGATCAGTTTTCTTACCTTGATCAGCTGATGATGTTTGTTCATACACATAAACCTATTTTATACATATATGGTTTTTGTCAGTGATGTAGATATACATTATAGCTTCCTACACAGAAACTGATCAATACATAGCCACATCAATAATTTGTATCTTGAATAAATAAGTGATATAGCTCACAAACATATGTCTATGTTTTTGATTATTGCATCACAATCTATCGTAAAACAACTAAGTCATGACTTGCCCCGGTGAGACAAAACTCAGATAATTATAATTAACACCTTATAATTAGCACAAATATAAGATCGAATATTAAAAATCACGTGATAAAGAGCTATATTAAGTCACGTAATCGTTTTGAGTTTCTC